>SKCR01010046.1:0-21863 GCA_019454045.1 Zanthoxylum bungeanum
ACAGCCCCTTGCACTCACGCACACACTCACAACTCTCATATAAATCCAACTATACCATTCATGCATGTATTATGAAATCCCATATAGTCATTCTTATCTTTGTATGCATCATAGTGAAAAGCATGTTTATCCCATTGGTTGCATCATTTACCTTCGTCTTGGCTCAACGTATCGTATTACAATTCATATATCCATGTCATAATAGCATTTGAGTATTATTTCTTGTGGTATATCGGATGGAAACCCAGACATAAATTCCATAGCTGATTCCGAATGGACGGTAGTGCGGTCTGTACTTGGGATACAATTCCACGTACCACTTGGAAAAGTGCTCACATGTGTGCTTGTGTGGTTAGTGTGGGTGCTTGTATTTTTCTTGAATATAATATGCCAATGAAGTTGTATGTTCGTTGCTACTTTGATGTACTTTCAAGCATGCAATCTTATATGTGAAATATATGTAAATTTAGGTGTAAGTTTTATCTTGTACATGTGAATTTAGAAGCATGATACTCTTGGAAATAAGTGTTACTTAAACTTGATTAAATTATTACATAAATCCTTTCATTACAAGTGACATAAGTAAGAGACCATTCTGAACCCAACGGTTTGAGGTCTTCCCTTGCGAGGGGTGAGTGCGGCCTTAAATCTCATTTTTCCGGTTCACACCGGGTGGCGACTCAATTATTCTCCGGTTTAGTCCCCCGTGGCTACTCCGTACTCCCTACTAGGTCGCGATCCTAGAACAACATGCGTCGTCTAGTCTCTGTGTCCCACAGTCTGGCGACTCCACTAGGGATATAGAATCGGCCCCGAAATATTGTCTTGTAATGTTTGGATTTATGTTCTAATTGACCGTGTCTATAGTGGATAAAATGAGGGTTTAATCAAGGGAATTTTGAGGCTAGGTAATGGTTTGGTGTCTTTCTTTATTCACTACCTTCATAGAAGGAAAAGCTGTGAAGGCACCTATATAGCCATCTACCCTTAGCCTATTGTGATGGACTAATTTGGAGGACTCGTTGTTTATTCATGTCACCAAGTGATAAGAACCTAAGAGGCTAGGGTACTTAAGAGAGCCTCGCTCCACCCTCCCTGTAGGCATTGCATTTTTGCATGTGAAACCCGATGAGGAGTCTTATTGGAGAGACAACTACCTTTTGAGTCACGGATGCCGCGGGAAACGGATATCGGAAGGGGGAATTCAGAATAAACAAGCTCACTGTCTTCGTTGGTGCTGCGTTCGTTACTTCGTTCGAACGGGAAAACAGATTGCGGGCGTTCGTGTAGCGTTCGAGGGAGCGTTCGAACGGTGTCGGTAATTCTGGTTTTGCTGCTAGCCTCACACCCAGCCCATTTAGCTCCCCAAAGCCCATAAAACACATCCCAAATTAAATAATTAAATATTAAATTAAATATTAAACATTAAATAAAATATTTAAATCATTTACCAATTAAAATAACAATTACCAACTTAAACTAAAATCATGCCTAAATTAAATATATTATATACTAAAACTAAAAATAAGATTTGCCTAATTAAAATCAATCTTAACCAATTAAAGCCAATCATATATTTGACTTCCTAATTCAATAAGATATCCACCAATTTAAAAGTATTGACTTCCTAATCTAAACAAATTTGTCCCCCCTCAATCTTTGACTTTCCTTGCTAAAACTAAATCATATCCTAATTTAATGCACAATCTCTTCCCTTGTAAACCCTAGCCATTCTCTATATAAACACCCCTAACCTAAGCCTTTGTCTCCTTGACACATAGAATTCATACCCAAACTCTCTCAAAATCTCTCTAGACTCTCTCTAACTCACAAACACCCAACCAAACAGCAAAAAAGAAAACACTTCACACATACACAAGCAAGAAAACAAAGAAACCACCACAAGCCACCTTCCCCTGTAGCCGAAACAGCCATCTATACAGCAGCCCTCCACCACCGAAAATTACTACAAAAAACCACACCCTAAAACACGCCTAAACAACCTCCTAAATCACCTTAACAGCAGCCCAAATCTTTACAAAAAAAAACAGTAACATAAAACTACATAGACAATCCTAAAAATAATCACTTCTAATTGCACTAAGAACCCACACAACTTAGAATAGTTCTTTGAAAACATTGAAACAGGTAGCCCGTGCAGCGAGCAGCAAAACAGGAGCAAAACAGGAGCAGAACGGAGTTCGAACAATAAGCAAAGCAGCGAAGCAGTGAGCTAAGACGTTGAACCAGGGACCAGAAAAGTTGCGGAGCTTTACCCCCCCTTTCGATCTTCGTAGAACGTGAGTCCGAGAGACGACTTAAAAGGTTAGACCTGAGGGTATCTTTCACGCTTGTTTTCCTTTTCCGCATTATTTATTAAGTATCCCTTGTATGATTGTAATATTGAAATGTGTGTTGTGATTTTTGAGTATGTAAATATGCATGAATTATGATATGTAATATGTTGTGGGCATTAGATGAATGAGAGATGTGTCAACTCTCGCGGTATATCGAATGGAAACCCGGACATAAATTTCATAGCCGATTCCGAATGGACGGTAATATGATCTGTACTCGGGCCACAACTCCACGTACCGCTTGAGTAAACGGCACCATCTCTCTTTCGTCGTGTTGCTTTTTGTTTATTTAGTTTTCTCTTGAATTCAATATGTTGTTTATTTTTTGTATGATTCAACCAAGCGCATGGGCTTAGTGAGTTAGTCCAAAGGTCCTCCATTTGTGAGACAAAGAGCCGAAAAGGCCACCTTCGTGACACCACTTCGCCGCGTCGGTTGATGTATGTTCGGTTGGACGCAAGATACGTTCAATCGAGCATACTTAGTTTGATATTATTATTATCTTTATTTTCGTATGCATAAGTCGATCGAGCGCATGGGCTTAGTAAGTGTGTTGTGAGATCCCCTATGGGGAGGGGCTAAAAGCCCTTTACCACGATGCTTTGCCGCGCCGGTTGACGTGTGTTCGGATTGGATGTAAGATGCGTTCAATCGGGCATACTTGGTTGATATGATTGGTTCTATTCTTGCATGTGTGATATAACGCGCATGGGCTTAGCATGTTGGTCTGAAGGTCCTCTCTTTGAGAGATCAAGAGCCCCAAAAGGTCACCTTTATGGCAGTGCTTCGCCGCGCCCCTTTATTATGTATTGCATCAGGTCCGTGTCCGTTCGAACGCGTTAACGAACGCAACTCGAACGCGCATGTGTTTTTGCCTTATTATGTGTCAGGTCTCGTATCCGTTCGAACGCGTTAACAAACGCCATACGAACGTGAGCTCTCTGTCTCATCTCCGTTCGAACGCGTTTACGAACGCTACTCGAACGTGAGCATTCTGTCTCGTCTCCGTTCGAACGCGTTTACGAACGCTACTCGAACGTGAGCATTCTGTTTCATTTCCGTTCGAACGCGTTTACGAACGCTACTCGAACGTGAGCATTCTGTTTCATTTCCGTTCGAACGCGTTTACGAACGCTACACGAACGCACACACATGAAACTGAGTCTGTCTTATTATATTCATGCATAATTGTCTATTAGTCGATCTTTCTGTGCAAATGTGTCACAATTCGTATATGCTTATGTCATGATAACATTTGAGCATTATTTCTTGCGGTATATCGGATGGAAACCCAGACGTAAATTCCGTAGCCGATTCCGAATGGACGGTAGTGCGGTCTGTACTTGGGCCACAATTCACGTACCACTTGAAAAGTGCCCATATGTGTGCTTATATGGTTAATATGTGTGCTTGTGTCTTTTTCCTGAATGTGATATGCAAGTAAAGTTGTATGTTAGTTGCTATCTTGATATATGTTAAGCATGCAAATTTAAATGTAAGATATATGTGAAATACATGCATATTTAGGCGCATATTTTATTTTATAAATGTGAATTTAGAAGCATGATACTCTTAGGAATAAGTGTTACTTTGGCTTGTTTAAATTATTACATGAATCCTTTCATTACAAGTGACATCAGTAAGGGACCATTCCGAACCCAACGGTTTGAGGTTTTCCCTTGCGAGGGGTGAGTGCGGCCTTAAATCTTTGTCCCGGTTCACACCGGGTGGCGACTCCATGTTATGAAATCCTTCCCAACTAGGCCGCGAGCCTAGGAACGGCGTCGCTCAGTTTCTGTGTCCTACACTCCCTCTGGGGAATCTACAATGGGAAATCCATTTGACAGTCAGTCAGACACCATAGCTCATTGGCACGTACCTTAGTGTATAAAAAAGGGTGCGCTCACTTGGTCACTGGAACCCTTGATTGGGGAGACCTAGTTGTAGGCCATCATTCGCCGGTGAGAGCCTTTGTCTACACTCTTGTGAACCCACCCATAGACTGGGTTTGTATGGTTAAAGTAACAATTATTTCCTTGAATATGTGCTTGTGGACCATCCTCATTTGGATGCAGTTGGACTATTGTCAGAAATGCGAACTTGCTGGGCCATTTAAACTGGGGCGAGTTCGTACCTTATGACCATTAGGCCTAAAGCTTCTGAAATGTTGATGGGCCATTCTGTAGAAATCATTGTTTTATGTTTGCATTATCTTTATTTTATGCTTGTATTTGGGAACATCGTCGTTTGGATCCATTTGGACCATTTTTCATGGGATATGGGCTTGTTGGGCCATTTAAACTGGGAAAAGAACGTATTTTATGACGATTGGGACAAAGGCTTCTAAGTGATTGATGGGCCACTTTGTGCTTGTGTTCGGAACATTACCATTTGGATTTAGTTGGGCTCCTTGCCATGAGATGTGAACTTGTTGGGCCATTTAAACTGGGACGAGTTCACTCCTATGACAGTTAGCCCAAAAGCTTCTAAAATGATAACGGGCCGATTTGTTTGAAAATTTTAGTTGATTTAGTATGTTATATATTTTACATGCATCTCATGCACCTCATTCATACATATGTCATGTTAACACCTTATATGTCTCAAAAAGACATCATAGATACCGTTTGGGTTAGAGAAGGAACAAGGCTCATTAAAAGAACAGTAACAGTCATGAGTGAATCCGGTAATGAGGTATCCCGTACGGATCAGTTAGAGAACGGTCTCGCCAAGATTACTGAATAGTTACAAGCCTTGACTACTGCTGTGGCTGGTATGGCTGTGCCCCGTACTAGGGGAAATTCTGGGGATGTGAGGCAAGAGGAACCTACGAACAGATTGGGGGATGATATCCCAACTTTTGATGATGATATGGTAGAGTATCCAGCAGGCAGAGTATCTGGGTCTCAGGCAGAGTTACAGAAGCTCCGGGATCAGGTTGAGTCAGTTACCCGCAAGATGAGGGGTAAGAATGAAGATTTACTGGATTATGACACACTGACTTTCGAGGAACAGTTGCCGGCACAGTTCAAGATGCCTGATATGGCTAAGTTTAACGGGAATGGGGATCCAAGGGTGCATCTCCGACAGTTTGTATCAGTCATGAGTTCAGTTGGCTTATCTCAGCGCCAAGTGCAGAAAATGTTTGGAATGTCGCTCGAGGGAGCTCCCGTGGTGTGGTACCACAGTTTGGAGAGAAGAAAGTGAAGGAAGATTGGAGGGAGTTGGCTGATGCTTTCCTGAAGCAATATGTCACTGACCTAGAGATCGATCTGTCACTCCGTGATCTGGAGAATGTTAAGCAAAAATCGGAGGAGAGTTTTAAGGAGTATGTGGACCGGTGGATGGGTCAGTTGTTGAAGATACAGACTAGGCCTTCGGAGAAGGATCAGATTAAGATGATTATCAAGGGCACCAAACCCTCCATTTACAACAAGTTGAGGAGGATGACCTCCATGATTACAGACTTTCAGCAGTTGAGGGAGACTGTCATGGACATTGAAGACGAAGAGGCGGAAAACAGGAAGTTTTATGGCTTAAGTATGAGGCTTGTGGAGGGAGGGACATGGGAACTAAGCTGTTTCTGCTGAGATTGCCGCTATCCGGAACGGAGATTTTCCAACTTGGGAAGGCCCCGTCCAAGGTGCTAGAGAATTGAAGAGGCAAGGGCTCTTAAAACCCTTGGAAGCCAAACCATTACCCAATCCCCCACCATCACATTATAACCTAAGCCTTTACTGTCACTTTCACCAACAAAAGGGCCATGACAATGACAATTGCGCCCGACTCCGCCATGAAATCCAAGGCCTGATAGACTCTAAGAAAATACCTGACCCAGAAACAGAACAGCCTGACACACACAGAAACCCCTTACCCAACTACCGTGCCGTACCACCACCAGCCTATATGATCAATTCTGGCCTCCCAGAAGACCTTGTCCTAAAATCCTTTTCCCTCAAGCCTTTTGCCTGTGAATCTGGGATAATACTAGTGAAGATGACTGAGCAGGGGAAAAACTTTTGGCTTGATTTCTCTAGCATTGATGAGGAAGAAGTGAGGGGAATGACGCGCAGTGGTCATTTTTACAATTATATAACAGAGAAGGGTAATGAAGTTTTGACAGATGGTAGAGAAGTGGTTGAGACTACAGAAAATACTGAGGGGGATATATAGTGCTAAGGCAATTGAGGAATACTAGAGCACAAGTGAGTATATGGGAACTGTTATGTGCATCTCGGGAGCATAGGCAGGCCATGGTCGAGGCCTTGGGCAAGATTGTGGTACCGGAAGATGCCAACCCTGCAATGTTTGTTGGGTCGGTTCAGAAAGAAGCTTTGCAGATATCTTTTTCTGAGGATGAACTCCCGGCGGAGGGGAGAATTCATAATAGGCCTCTATTTATAAGGGCCGAGGTGAGGGGCAAGAGAACTTCATGTGTGATGGTGGATAACGGTTCGTCCATCAATGTGTGCCCGCTGAAAATTCTGGCGAGATTGGGTATGAAAGCAACAGACTTGGACCCCTCCAGCAAGACTATTAAGGCTTATAATGACAGTAAAAGGGGAGTCGAGGGTACTTTTGTGGCTATGGTCAAGGTAGTCCCTATTGAAGATGAAGTTGAGTTTACAGTGTTGGACATCCCATCCAGTTTTGCCTTGTTATTGGGAAGGCCTTGGTTTCACAAACTTGGGGGCGTGCCTTCCACTTTACATCAGATGATCAAGTTCCCGTATGAGGGAGAAGTTGTTACTATCCGGGCTGAGGAAGATAATGCCGTGGCTGCCTTGGAGATACAACATTTCACGAGGTTTCAAGTGTCTGCTACTTTTGAGGAATGGGTGGATCCTAGGGTGGCTAGGATCATGAAAAAAATGAAGTTTGAGCCGGGTGAAGGTTTAAAATTGCCAGATTTCAGAGGACAGACTACTCGGAAAGGTTTGGGGTACAAATCTGATAAGAAGAAAAACCGAAGGTCAAGAAAAAGGGCCTGAAACTGATGGAGTGTTTTGTGAAAGCTTCAGGATATCAAGGGGAGCCTGAACCTGTGGAAGTTAATGGAATTGTGGTACCTAGGTTTGAGATCTTCCAGGATATGTTGGGTAAGAAGCTGATAGTTGAAAAAATTGTGAAGAAAGAAGAAGAGAATTGGGAGGAAGAACTAATGAAGTTGGAGAGCCTGACTCTGGGAGAGGACGAAAAGCCTGAGGAAGACCTGATTGCAGAGGAAGAAGTGTCTGTAGATGATGAAGACATTTACCTTCCTGATTTGTTTGAATGTACTTCCGCATTATCCAATAATAAAGACATTTCTTTTGCTTACTTGCCTGAGTCATTTCCATTTACTCTGCACGAATCAAGCATATTTGATATCAGTTCCACCAGAACTACTGCATTTAACTTGGGTACGCTTGAGAACCCCAAAGAAATTCTGATTGTAAGTGAAGTTACCTCTGAAGAGAGTGAGAAACTAGAAGAAGTGTTGGTCAGATATGCCAAAGTGTTTGCTTGGTCCTATGAGGACATGCATGGGGTAGACAGAAACATTGCCCAACACCAATACCAACTTATCCGAATAATAGGCCAGTAAAATAGAAACTCCGATGGATGAGACCAGAATGGGCTGAGAAAGTCAGAAAGGAAGTTAAAAAATAGATAGATGTGGGGTTACTGGAAGTAGTAAAGTATCTTGAGTGGTTGGCTAATATAGTACCGGTACCAAAGAAATATGGGAAGGTCAGAATGTGTGTAGACTACAAAGATCTCAACAAGGCTTGTCCGAAAGATGATTTTCCTCTGCCGCATATAGATGTTCTGGTTGATAGTGCGGCTTTATCTGCTATGTATTCATTTGCAGATGGATTTTCAGGTTACAATCAGGTTCTCATGGCTGAGGAAGACAAACACAAGACTGCATTTGTTACTGAGTGGGGTACTTATTGTTACAAGGTAATGCCGTTGGGCTCAAGAATGCAGGAGCTACTTATCAACGGATGGCCACTACACTTTTCCATGACTTGATGCACAAAGAGATTGAGGTGTATGTGGATGATATGATGGTGAAATCAGAGAGAAGAGTTGGGCATATTGAAGCACTGTAAAGGTTCATTCAGAGAGTTGACAGATACAACATGCGGCTTAATCCCAAGAAATGTGTGTTTGGGGTGACATCAGGAATACAGTGGGAATGGACGGAATAGAGGTAGACTCCGAAAAGATCAAGGCAATCACAAAAATGCCTGCACCGAAGACAGAAAAAGAAGTCAGAGCATTCTTGGGGAAGATTCAGTACATCAGTCGGTTCATCGCCAAGTTGACATCAGTATGTGAGCATATCTTCAAACTATTGAGAAAAGATCAGCCAGTGAGATGGAATGAATAGTGTCAGACAGCCTTCGACAAAATCAGAGAGTACTTGGTAAAGCCTCATGTATTGAAACCTCCGAGACCGGGCAGACCTTTGGTATTGTATTTGGCTATAGAATCAGAAGCACTGGGGGCAATGATGGTACAAGCTGATGAGACAGGGGTAGAACATGCAGTCTATTATCTGAGTAAGAAGATGCTCCCGTATGAGGCTCGATATCAGGAAGTTGAGAATATCTGTCTTGCAGTGGTATGGGCTTCCAGAAAATTCTGGCATTATTTCCAGTCATACAAGATCCAGGTAGTGGCAAAGGAAAATCCTCTGAAGTATCTTCATTCGATGCCTTCACTAGTGGGAAAATTGGGCAGATGGTTGGTATTGCTGACAGATTTTGACATTGAGTATCTCAACTCCAAAGTGATCAAAGGGCGAGCAGTAGCAGAGTTTCTGGCATTACAACCTGTTGAGGGGGATCAGTATAAGTTTGAATTTCCAGACGAAGAGATCCAAGCAATAACAGTTTAGAGATGGAAGATGTACTTTGACGGAGCAGTGAATTACAAGGGAGCCGGAATTGGGATCGTGATAGTAACCCCCGAGGGAGAGACTTTGCCTTTGGCCAAGAGGTTGACATTCAGAGTGACTAATAACATGGCCGAGTATGAAGCATGTGCTTTTGGTTTGACAACATTGATAGCCTTGAAGGCCGAGAGTGTGGAAGTCTACGGAGATTCTATGTTGGTAGTCCAGCAGATGCGAGGAGAATGGGAATTGAAAGAAGAACGGTTGAAACCTTACCTTTCTTACCTCAGAAAGTTGGCACAGGTTATCCCCGAGTGTAAGTTTCAGCACTTACCGAGAGAAGAGAATCAAATGGCAGATGCATTGGCTACACTTGCAGCAACTTGGGAAAATCCAGAAAAGTTAGTGATGAGACCATTGATACTGACAACAGCAAGCATACCTGTTTATGAGATAGAAAGAATTCTGGAAGTTGAGGTCGACGACGGTAAACCTTTGTATTATGACATTCAGAGGTATCTGGAACATGGTGAACTCCCAGAAGGGGCAGGCAGAAAAGACAGAATAACCATTCAGAAGTTAGCTTCCCAGTATGTGACTTTGAAAGGGGAACTGTACAAGAGGCAAGCAAACGGTATTCAGTTGAAGTGTTTGAGAAAAGAATAAGCTCAACATGTAATGGAAGAAATACACGCCGGGGTATGTGGTCCGCACATGAACGGGTTGAATCTGTCCCGCAAGATAGTGAGACAAGGTTTTTATTGGTCAACCATGGAAACAGACTGCGCGAAGATGGTAAAGCACTGTCATGACTGTCAAGCACACGGTAATTTGAATCACTTACCACACATAGAATTGCACGGGTTGTCAGAGCCGTGGCCTTTCTCAGCATGGGGAATTGATATGATTGGAAAAGTTCGACCGAATGCATCGAATGGGCATCGCTTCATAGTAGTGGCCATAGATTACTTCTCGAAGTGGGTGGAAGCCGAATCATTCCGCAATGTTACAGCAAAATAGATGGCAAAGTTTATAGCTCGGAAACTCATTTGTCGGTATGGTATGCCGCATCATGTAGTGACAGACAACAGAGTTCAGTTTCAAGGAGAGACGAAGGCAATGTTACAGTGGTACGGGATAGGCCCCCACAAGTCATCACCGTACAGGCCGTAGGTAAATGGGGCAGTTGAGGCAGCCAACAAGACTATAAAGACGATTTTAGCCAAGATGACAGAAAATTGCAGAGAATGGGCCGAGAAATTACCGTATGCTTTGTGGGGGGTACATAACATCAGTAAGAACATCAACAGGGGCCACACCTTACTCTTTGGTCTATAGAATGGAAGCAGTATTGCCAGTAGAAGTGGAAATACAGTCCATGAGGGTATTAGCAGAGGCAGAATTACCGGAACGAGTGTGGGCCGCACAGAGGTTTGATCAGTTAGCACTGCTGGATGAGAGGAGAACGAAGTCTTTGTTTCACATGTAGTTGTATCAGAAGAGACTAGCCCGGGCATTCAACAAGAAAGTACGTCCCACCAAGATCAGAAAGGGTGATTTGGTACTTATACAGTCGAGGCCGTCGACGACAGATCCGAGAGGAAAATTCAGACCTAACTGGGAAGGACCTTACATAGTGGAGAAGGTAATGGGAAATGGAGCAGTGAGGCTATCAGACTTGGAAGGAAACGAGTTCACCGAGCCGATCAACGTGGACAGATTGAAGCAGTACTTTACCTGAGGAAGAAAGGACCGAGCAGTCACCAATGGAATTGACAGAAAACCTAACCCAACGGAGTAGGAAAATCATTCATGCATACACGTAACATTGCATTCTTTCCGTGTTTGTTTTTGTTTTGTGTTCGCAGGTTTGAAGAAAATAGAAAGCGGCAGAAATGAGCCAAACAGCGTCAGAACAGTTTTAGTTTTGGGGATGAGTCCCAGGGGGCGAGGCCTACATCAATAATTTTTGGGGATAAGTCCCACGGGGCGAGGCCCGTATCGGCTTGGGGGCGAAGCCCCACATCATCATCAGTTTGAGGGTGAGGTCCCTATTGTCAGCGGTGTTGGGGTCGAGGTGCCCCCGTTGTCGGTTGTAGTTCTGGGATGCGTCCCAGGGTCGAGGTGCCCACTACATCATCAGTTTGAGGGCGAGGTCCCTATTGTCAGTGGTGTTGGGGTCGAGGTGCCCATGGTCGAGGTACCCCCATTGTCGGTTGTAGTTCCGGGATGCGTCCCAGGGTCGAGGTGCCCACTACATCATCATATTGAGGGCGAGGTCCCTATTGTTAGCGGTATTGGGTCGAGATGCCCAGGGTCGAGGTGCCCCCGTTGTCAGTTGCAGTTATCGGGATGCGTCCCAGGATCGAGGCCTACTGCAGCACCAATTCAGCTCGAGGCAGTAGACGAGCCAGGTAAGTGAAAATGCATTGCATAACTTTGATTGGATTGTTCAAAGTCACACACTGCACAAGTCCAATCAAAGTGGGGGCGACTGTAGGCATTGTATTTTTACATGTCAAACCCGATGATGAGTCTCAGTTGGAGGCACTACCTTTTAAGCGCGGGAGCCGCGGGAAACAGACGTCGGAAGGGAGGAGTCAAGAATTGACTCATATTCGGATTAAGTTCGTTGGTTTAGCTTCGGGTTACTTGTTGGTTTTCCGTTTTAAAAATTATTCCCGGCCCAAAACACTCACAAATCACCTAACCTCGGCCCAAAATCCCCGCAAGCCCCTTGGCCTTGACCCAAAACCCCGCAAGCCCACACACCTTGTCCACACAAACCAAACCCACCAACCAAAGGCCCACACGCCCCAACCAAGGCCCACACGCCCATTCACCCTAATACACACCCAAATTAAATCAAATATTAAGTTAAATATTAATTAAATAATGTAATTAAATAAAATAATAATTAAATCATTTACCAAATTAAATAAAACATAAAATAAAACCATGCCTAATTTAAACAAATCAAATATGTTATATACCTAAATTAAAAAGATGATATACCTAATTAAAATCAATCATAACAAATAAAAAATATTGACTCCATAATCTAACAAATTAAATGCCTAATCCTAACTAATCACATATATTGACTTCCTAATCTAAACCAAATTTGTCCCCCCTCAATCTTTGACTTTCCTTGCTCAACACAAAATCAAATCCCTTCCTTGTGAGACAAGGTGAAGCCCTAGCCCTTCTCTATATAAACCACACTTTTCCAAGGCATTCCCTCCTCCTAGTTCACGCCCATCACAAGAAATAAAGAAGCAAAGAATTTCCAACCCCCTCTCCAAGCTCTCCATTCACGCCAATCACAAGAATAAGTAACAAAAAATATTCTTTTCATCTCCTCCACTCCATAGCCGAACACATCACCCTCCTCAACCCCTCCATAACCGAAAATAACAAGCCTTTATATCCTCCTAAAGCCACCGAAACCAGCCCTATACAGCAGCCCTCCATCACCGAAAATTACAACCAAAAATTGAACTGCAGTGAACACAAAAACTGCACTGTTTTACACGCCAAAACAGCAGTAATTTAACCCCTAAAACAGCAGAAAAATCCACTTAAAACATTCCCTAAAAAACCTTAAAGCAGTAACATAAAAAACTGCACTCAAAGCTTCCTTAAAACCGCAAAAACAGCAACCCAAACCCCCCTAAAAAATGCAAAAACAATCCACTAATAAACCTGAAATAGTGAGCAGAAGATACAGAGAAGACAGGAGCAAAACGGAGACCAAACAGCAAGCAAAACAGCAAAATAGTGAGCTAAGATGCTAAACCAGTGAACCGGAGAAGTTGATGAGCTTTACCCTTCCGATCTCCGTGAAACGCAAGTCCGAAAGTCGGCAAAAAAGGTTAGGCCTGAGGGTATTTTCCACATTCGTTTTCTGTTTTATTTTTATTATTTATTGAATATTGTTCGCATGATTGTTATGCTAAAATGCATGTTGTGGCCCTTGAGTAGATAAATATGCATGTATCATGAAATATTGTATGTTGTGGACTTGGAATAAAATAAAAGATGTGTCAACTCTCACGGTATATCGGATGGAAACCCGGACATAAATTTCATAGTCGATTCCGAATGGACGGTAATATGATCTGTACTCGGGATACAACTCCACGTACCGCTTGAGTAAACGGCACCCTCTTTTGTTTTATGTTGTTTTGGTTTATTTATTTTTCGTCATTTGAATTCTGCATGTTACTTGTTTATGCATGATTCAATCGAGCGCATGGGCTTAGTAAGTGTGATGAAAGGTCCCCTATTTGGAGGGGTTAAAACCCTTTACCACGACACTTTGCCGCGTTGATTGATGTGTGTTCGGTTGAATGCAAGATATTTTCAATCGGGCATACTAAGTTTGATATTATTGTTTTTAATTCTTTGCATGCATGATTAAATCGAGCGCATGGGCTTAGTAAGTGCGATGAAAGGTCCCCCATTTGGAGGGGTTAAAATCCTTTACCACGATGTTTTACCGCGCCGGTTGATGTGTGTTCGGTTGAATACAAGATATGTTCAATCAGACATACTAAATTTCATATAGTTATCTTTATCTTTGTACTCATCGTAACGAAAGGCGCATGGGCTTATTGTGTTGGATTAAAAGGTTCTCCATTTGGGGGAAGAAAAGCCTAAAAGGCTACCTTTACCACGATATTTTCCGTGTCTTTCATCTATTGATTGCATCGTCTATCCCTGTCTTGGCTCGACCTATTGTCATTGGTGTACCCATATTCTCAGCCCTTGCTTCAGCCTATTACCAGCCAATAGCCACACGTCTTCACGTACATACACTTGCCAAACCCTAAACACAATCACAAGCCATAAACGCCACACGACAGGCCACTCCTCACGCATGACTACTGCCTCATTCCCTCTTCACACTAAACACACGCAGATCACAGCCCTAGCCCCTCTCGGCAGCAGCCTAAATCACCAGTCCTAGCTCACGCCAAACTGCCCTCAACATCACACGGCTACAGAACAGAAAAACCCTAATAGCCTCTTCATGCTCACGCCCCTGCACTTCATGCACTCACTGCCCTCTTCACACTAAAAACCCTAAACTGAACCCTTCATGCGACTGCCCCTTGCACTCACGCACACACTCACAACTCTCACATAAAGCCAACTATACCATTCATGCATGTATTATGAAATCACATATAGTCATTCTTATCTTTGTATGCATCATAGTGAAAAACATGTTTATTCCATTGGTTGCATCATTTACCTTCGTCTTGGCTCAACGTATCATATTACAATTCATATATCCTTGTCATGATAGCATTTGAGTATTATTTCTTGTGGTATATCGGATGGAAACCCAGACATAAATTCCGTAGCCGGTTCCGAATGGACGGTAGTGCGGTCTGTACTTGGGATACAATTCCACGTACCACTTGGAAAAGTGCTCACATGTGTGCTTGTGTGGTTAGTGTGGGTGGTTGTGTTTTTCGTGAATATAATATGCCAATGAAGTTGTATGTTCGTTGCTACTTTGATGTACTTTCAAGCATGCAATCTTAGATGTGAAATATATGTGAATTTAGGTGTAAGTTTTATCTTGTACATGTGAATTTTGAAGCATGATACTCTTGGAAATAAATGTTACTTAAACTTGTTTAAATTATTACATAAATCCTTTCATTACAAGTGCATAAGTAAGGGACCATTCCGAACCCAACGGTTTGAGGTCTTCCCTTGCGAGGGGTGAGTGCGGCCTTAATTCTCATTTTCCCGGTTCACACCGGGTGGCGACTCCATTATTCTTTGGTTTAGTCCCCCGTGGCTACTCCGTACTCCCGACTAGGCCGCGAGCCTAGAACAACATGAGTCGTCCAGTCTTTGTGTCCCACAGTAATTTCTTACTTTTATTTATATATTATAAATTTAAGTGTTAGATTACTCTAAGAGTTAGAGATTTCGAGTTTCATTCGGAACCTTATATGAAATTAGTAAAGACCCGAGAGTTACAAAATATGGTGATATAGTTGCAAGAGTTGCAAATGGTGTTGAGAAATATCACGCATTCTCTCGAATATAAATTATTCATGGTCTAGATATATTGACATGGGTCGACCATTATATTGGTAAGACTAGTGCATTGTCTATATATGTAATGGACATATGGTTTGTCTCAACAGACTGTCAGCTTAGTTGAAGTTCGTATAGAAATGCAAATATTCATTAGTGGAATGAATATCGAACAAACTCATAAAAGATGACTAATAGATATTCTATAAAACTGTCAATAGTTGTCTTTTCGAGTTGAGTAGTTATTGTGGTCCTTTGACTTGAGACACCACGGTGGTCTTATTAGTGATCTTATGTGCCTGATACCATGCATGTCAGAGTCCTTTTATGGTCTGACCTCTGGATGACTATGTTGGATAATTATGACCAATAGCATCACTATTTGTACAAAACATGGTGTTGTTGTACAAATTAACTATGTGATAAAGGAAATTGCTCTTTTATCATTTGTAATTGGATTACTCAGATATACATAAATGATAAAAGTCTTTATGATTAGTTCCGGATTAATAAGATATGAGACAATATTAATCCACAAAGGTTTAATCATTAAATATCCCTAGTCGTAATATTATCGAGACTGGACATCGATAATGCAGAATAGACTAGTATTACACTTGTGCGTGTTATCGAAGCGTAACGACATAGTTATCATATATTTGGGTATTGGATACTCATGCAAGTGTAATAGGAGGTTCTGTTTACCGATGGTACGGAAAGAGCTTCGCTCTGGATATACCCCTCGGAATCCAATTGGTACTGTGACTATGTGTCTATGGGAATCCGAATCAGGGTATGTGTATTTGGTCTTAACTTGAGACTTGCATCGCTAATACTTGCGACAATCAATATACTTTGGTTTTGGTCGTCCAGGGCTTTAACAGGTTCCGTGTACGCCTCTTCTGGGTATACTGAGAATCGTAGTGTATTGGGTGTGATGTCAAGATGGAAGTATCACTTCAGTCATATAGAGTTGATGATCACGCAGGGATACAAAACTGGTACTCTAAGTACTATAGCCATCGGGGAAGTATGACTAGGTCATGACTTTCCGATCATAAAGAGACTAGTTGCTAGTAATCTGATATATGCTTCGTACGGGGCAGACACAACTCCAGCCCCAGGCCTAGCATGTGACATCCGATACTGGATCGTAATGCGTAATACTACGTATACTACACCTGACAAAGATCTCCTATTCCGTAGAAGAATATTTATGGAGAATTTGGTAGGCACGATGCTTTGCTAGAAGCCAACCGTGTCTTGTAAATCGGTAAGTACATGGTACCGGGTACGCACGTGTTCGGATAGTCTGATGACCGAATTTACTACCAACATATCCAGGGATCTCTTGGGTCGCATCCCAAAGATTCACCGATGATATTTGACTCGAACATAAAATTAATCTGGGATTAATTTTCAAGAGAGAGAATTAATCTCGGATTAATTGCGTCGAGAATTTATCTGAGATTAAATTTGTCGAGAAGAGAGAACGCGATTAATTTGGTATTAATCGGTAAAGTAAATTTAATAGTTAAATTAGATTTTACTATTTAATTTATTTAAATTGGGCTAAAATAATATATTAGATATATTATTTGAAATTGGATTTCATAGCGGAATTAAAATTGGATTTTAATTCCAGCGAACGAATTAATTTAGAATTAATTCATAAACGACTTTAATAATAATTTTGCGAGGCATAATTATTTAATTAAATTAGATTTAATTATGTCGCGATGGAAAATTCGTTTAATCGGATTAAACGAACCTGAGCCCAAAGTGTGTAGTCTCATTAAACTTGAATTTTGAATTTAAGCAGTGGGACCCATTAACTTACATCAACTAGTCATTTTATGAAGGAAACGGTTGGAATAGTAATTAGATGACTTAAATGCACACAACAACCAACTTAAATTAAATGGCTTTGGAAGTCAAAATTAGTAGTTGTTGTTTTTAGAAAACATATAAAAAGAAACCAAAATGCTCTCTCTCTCTCTCTCATTGCACCTTGGCCGACAGAAAATCAATTATTTCTTCTTCTTTTGATCTGGGCGATTCGGCTTCTTTCAAAAGAATTAAATTGGCCTCTGTTTTTGATTGGCCGAAAGAAAGCAATTTTGCTTTTCTTTGATGATTCGGCCGAATTGGCCACTGCCTTGTCTTTTGAAGACTTGGCCGAATGCCCTCATTATTAGAGGAGCCGATTGCTTCCCACTCTTTTGGGCGAATTTGCTTCTCCTTGGGGGATAAAATTTGTTCCTTTTGTTCTTGCTAGCATATAAGAGAGTCAAATGAAGGTGATAGAGATACTCACCCATGAGCTTGAAAGCTTCAACATCCATGAAATTTTTTGAAATCCTAAATCCGATCAATGTAATTATTCCGCAACTTTCTTGATTAATTCACACAATAATCACTCTTAGAGATCCCGTGGCATGTCTAGGACACTAACAAGTGGTATCAGAGCGAGATCTAAGCATGATTTAATTTATAGGGTTTATGGACTTTAATTTGTGGATTTTGTGCTTGGAGTTTGATTTTTCCTAAATTGATTGTTTGGTTGAGTTTATATGATGTTGAATTGGATTTGTATATAATTGGATTTGTGATAAATTTATTAGATCAAAAATTCCCAAAATCCATGCTTGGCCGAAAACTACCCTAGGAGGACTCATGGTGATTTTTTGAAAATTAGCAATTGGATCTCTTAACAACATGAAATGAATATTGATTATTGATTTAATTGGATTGAAATCAAAATTGGGTGTTATTTCATGTATTGCCGTGAGTGTGAAGCATGTTGGAATGGATTGATTGTGCTTTAATTTGTGTTGGACATGAATTAGATGTTAATCATGATTAATTTGATTAATTAGTGTTTTGGAAAAACTAGATTAATTAATTAATTGTGTTAATTACACTTCAATTGAATTAATGTGTAATTTGGAATGATATAATAATTTAATTTGTTGTAATTGGGCTAATGGGCTTGGTTGGGCCAAATTTTAGTCTTGGATTATATTTGAGCCTAAACCATTTCCATAATTCCTTAGAAGAAAGTATGAATTTACAAATGAAATGGCTTGATATTTATAGGCAAAATTTTGCCTCCATCAAATGCTCCACCGAATCCATTATTAATTGCTTCACTAATTGCTCCACCAAATCCATTATTAATTGCTCCACTAATTGCTATCATGTTTGGTGGTGATTTGATAATTTTTATTATTTATTTATTAATTTATTTTTTTACTTTGAAAATGACTTTAATAATTACACACAACACACTTCTGGAAGTTTCATCAATTTTGGTCATGACATCTTCAGATTTCGAAAATAGTTAAAGCTTCAAAGTCGTAGATCTCTGAGTTTTCTTTAATCTGAAACTTGAATCGGCTCAATCGGATATCGGATGAGAAAGTTATAGCCAAAATACCAAACTTGCGCAAAATTTGAATTTCCAAAACTGCACTTCGTTAAAACGCCCTTTCAAGTTTCCAATGTCCAAAATTAATATGTCAAGTGCAATATTTACCCTTATTTGACCCATATTTCATCCTAAATGATTTCATTGAGTCCCAATATTATTTTATCTGCAAAATAAACTAAAACATATCAAAACGTTCACAAAACCTGAGAAACTAAACAAAATATTAAGTAAAAGGGGCGGTAAATATTGATATATTTTCCGCTCATCACACCCCCAAACCTATCATTTGGCTAGTCCTCGAGAAAAACAACAAAATAAAATACAAGAAACAATTAAAATTAAACTAAGCAACTTTCGTAGAGATCACGGTTCCATTTAGCGTATGCAATAAGCCTTTAAACCTCTATGTGTCCCTAGTGGACGAGTTGTAGTCTCATGAGGGTTTACAGCGACGATACCCACAAACGTCTTATAAAAGTAAAAAGATAGTAAAACTAATGCACACAAAAGCAAAAAGACAAGAGAAAAGATAATAAAAAAGTTAGTGACTAAACGGGTGAAACTTCTTATCTAAGTCAATAATTGTTTTGTTTCTTTCTAAATTACCGAATAGGTAAATTCTCCGATTATTTTTACCATTCTCCATATACACAGCCAACAAAATATTAATCAACTGATTTTGCCCACAATAGTCACAAGTGCAGTTGAAAAAAGAGTAATATTTTTGTCCTAAAGTTATATTAGAATTCACACATTTTTTTTTAAGCAATGGAATAAATTTTTTTTTTTTTTCTAATTTTTTTTCTTGATTTTTTCTTGATTTTTATTTATTTATTTATATACAATATCTTCCATCTTTGTAGCGAGTGTTGGGTTGGTGGCTCCCAAACCAGTTGGCTTTGGGGCACTAGGTGTTAAGACACCCCTACGGACTTAATTACTCAGACTTCATATATATATATATTTTTGCAACATCCTTGATCCATGTAATGAGCTTTGGGCCAGTGACTCCCAAACCAGTTGGCTTTAGGGCACTAGGTCTTACAGACTTAATAACTCGGATCTCAAACGTTTTTTTTTTTTACTCCATCACTTTTTGAGATGCTTCCTCCAATTAAACTAGAGCACTGAATATTACAAACTTTTCAATTACATCTTATGTCTGTATGTTACCATGCATGTTGATAATACCTACTAACTGAGCATATGAAGATTCATTTTAGTCAATTTTATGGAGAATTTACAAATTAAATAATTTAAAAGGAAATAAACAAAAATTAACTTGTTCCGAAATAAGTTTGAGATACGTCTCAGGAGTGGAAACTCCTTACACAGCTATCTCTTACCGATTTCACCTTTTAGTCAAAATAAAAATAAAAACACAAAATATTTTTTTAATTTTTTTAATTTTTAAATTTTTTGTATTTTTCGAAAAAATTTGGACTAAAAATAAAAACAACACACAACTAAAAACAAGATACTGATCAACTAATTCCCTCCCTCAAACCTAAATGAGACATTGTCCCCAATGTCTTAAACAGTAGAAGAAGAGTTTAGAAGATAGTACCTGGTTAACTGAAATTCTACACGAAAAGTTAAAGGTTAAGATCCAGATTAATCCGACGCCTCTTACCACGATCGTCCTCAGACCAATTTATCTTTGAAAGGATAGGGTCAATTTATGGTTCATAGGCTAGGATTTGGTCAATTAGATCAGGAGCAGTTCTGGCAGTGAATATGAGTTCTTTCATAGGTTTTGACACGAACCCATTTCTCCGGGCATCATCAAGAAACACACAAAGAAAATCATAAAATCCTTCAACGTTGTACAGTCCAAGTGATTTCTGGTGTATGTTCAGGTTCGCCTAAGATAACACTGTAAAACTTTCCTCCAATGTACCCAAGCCACCTGGCAAACCAATAAAAGCATCAGCACGGTTAATCATTTCTACCAGTCGTTCAGACATACCTGACACGATCAGTTCCTCTCCGTTTGATGGTCCAATAAGATTTGCTTCTGCCAAGGGTTTTGGGATGATTCCCAAAACGTGACTGCCTCCCTCTTGTAAAGCTTTTGAAACGATCCCCATAAGTCAAAGATTGGCTCCGCCATATACTAAGTGCATATTCCTTGCAGCAAAGACTCGACCACATTCATGTGCTGCTTCTACGTATTGTGGCTTAACACCAACACTAGTACCGCAAAACACACAGATGTTTTCAACTCGTCTTCTTGAAGTGGCTTCCATGTTTTACTCTGGATGTCTTCAAAAGTGTAATGATGAGTTGAATTTATAACACCTGAAAAGGGTGAGTAAAATAATAGCACTAGTACCTGCCAAATGATAATGATTAGTTAACAGTAAAATAAATCGTGATAGTCAAAAAGTTCTGGATCCTGTCGGAGAAAATAAAAGAAAAGAACAAAACAAATCACAATTATTAGGAAAAAACAAAGAGATATAATATGTACAAGAAACGTAGCGGCTTGATTGACGTCTATGCGTCAGGGACAAGCTTCCCATCCAATTTTCTTATAAATTGGCAAACATGGTCTTTTTGAGTCAGATTCCCGAGAGTTAACTATTGTCTTTCTTTTTGAAATTGTGTATGTAATTTGCGGATAGCTATATGAACATATCCATTGGGATGCGTCTCAAGAGTTGAAGATATATCATCTAAAGAATCCTTACTCAAGCCACCCAAAATGAATTTAATCTTATCTTCGCGATTATCAGACACCATTCCCAAATAACGATAACGAGTATTGCAATTCCAGCTTGCACATTTGTAACAAACACCTATTTGCTTAGCTCTACGTTTCTTTACATAGGTGTTTCTTCCAAAACCAGGCAGATGTGAAATAAAAGAGTTAGAAGACTCACCTGTCAATCGGACCCGTGCTTCAATAATCCAACGAATATCAGTTGGAATACCTTTGATCATCAGTAGTCTCATTCGTTCCAAGTGAGCTTTGTTGACTTTCATTAGAGATTTTTTAGGGAGAGAAGTAAATTGCTTGTGAATATTTGTGAAAACTTCTTCCATCCTGAAATGACTTATCCTGTAAAAATTAAACACAAAAAAATTAAACACACCAGATCACAATATATATAAAATTGCA
>SKCR01010047.1:0-64737 GCA_019454045.1 Zanthoxylum bungeanum
TATCTGAGTGTCGTAGGATGATTAAGATCACCATGTTAGGACTCATGTTCTACTTGAGAAACTGGATTTTCATCTTGGCCAGATGGGTTTTCATTTTGGTTATCGGTCATTTTGACTGACGATGAAGGTGATTAAGACTCTCTATTTAATCTACCACTAGATAATCGAAACCAATGTCTAATGCAACCTAAATGCATACTATATGTTAAAAGTTAAATATGCAAATGTAATACATACAAAAAGAAAAATAATAAACAAGTGAACAAACTTAAAATAAATGACAAAAGAGAAAAAACACAAATATAGTGATTAGATCATAAAAACGTCATTTGATTATTGTTAATTCAGAACTCAATTAAATTTCTCATTCAACTGTCTCAATTTCTTGAATTAGGTTCTCAAAAAAAAAGGAAGAATGTCTAGATGATGATGGTTCAAGAAATTATTTAGCAAAGTGAAAGCTCCATTTTAATTGAGTTTTCTATCTCATGTATCCTTGAAGGATCAAGTATAGGGTTGTTTATATGTGGGATGTCTGTAGGGATGGCAAAATTCGGAGTCCGGGTTCGAACCCGAGAAAAATTATCTGGATCCGGACCCGGTTATACCCGGTGCGGGTTCGGGTATACCCGGATTCGGATCCGAGACCCGTATGAAAATTAAAAAAAAATTTGAATTTACCAATTAACATCATGAAAAATCATAAATTATCACAAATTGAAATTCTCTAAAATATACAAAAACTAAAATTCATTAAAATATAATGAAAATTAATCGAATCCGTGTAAAAATTATCAATTAACTTCATAAAATATCATAAAATATATATATTTTTTATTTTTTCTTTAAAATTAACCTAATCCGAGTATCCGGATCCGAAATTATGTGAACCCGGGTCCGAACCCGGGTCCACACAGGTCTTCAAAAGAAAGACTCGGGTCCAAACAAAATATTGCGGACCCAGGTCCTTCCGAATCCGGGTAATTTTACCACCCCTAGATGTCTGAGTTCAGAATTCATTTAGGATTAATTAGGATATCTTGGATCTACATAAATACAAAGAAGAAGAAAAAAAATGAGATGTAGAAAATACAAAAAAATAAATAAATAGAAAAAAAATGCAAGGATGTTAAATTATTATTTTATCTACTAAAGTACATTCTTTGGCAACAGCGTCAAAAACGTGACGCACTCACATAGTGGTTCTTTACTCCCAAGTATAAAAGTGTTCAAAAAATAAAATAACCCGGTAATTTCGAGGTCGATCCACATGAAATAGATTTAGTAAAATAGAATAACAATTCGAATAACAAAATAAAAATGTTGAATTGTTTAAAGTGATGAACAATTTTAAATTGGACTGTAACAATAAAATAAAATACCATGGCTAGAGAATTCACTCTTGATATTTCAAATATATAAAATCATCCATAAATGCGGTAACAAAGTTTGTCAATAATCAGTCCAGATTTAAATTACTCTCATATAATATGGGGTAAAGTATCAATTGTCTACAGCGAATCAAGATACCCACAAATATAAGAGAAGATTAAATATTAGTCTTCAAATGACAATTCATATATTATAATATAAGTAATCATATATTATAATATAAGTAAGATTAATTTATATTATCATATTAAGAGTTTCACTATTTACCCTAACAGAAGGGAATTATTTGTTCATGCTTTGAATAAAAACACACATAACTAAGTGGAACCGGAACCTGCCAGTTAAATATGGTACCCTATTAATCGGTTCTAATTCAGTTCTGTGTGGAACATGAACCTTCCTAAAAAAAATCGGTTTTAATTCGATTCTGGTTCGATTCTAATTTACTCTATTTATTTATTATTGCCAAACTTTGAAAATACAACTGATTATCACACTCGAATATTACATAATATCATTGGAAATTGTTCATACATAAATAAAACAATAAATAAAACTGCATATTGCATAATATTTTTAACTTAATACATAATATTATTGTAGGAAGTGTTTGGGTTTAAATTGGGTTTTAATTTGGGTTATGAAATTGGGTCTAAATTGGGTTTTAAAACTGGTTATGAAATTGAGTTGAAATTGGGTTTTAATTTGGGTTATGAAATTGGGTTTAAATTGGGTTTTAATTTGGTTCCGAAATTGGTTCTAAATTCGGTTCTCAAAACATGTTTCGGTCCGGTTAAATGGTCCAGTTCCGGTTCCGGACCGTTTAAATTTAGTTATTTCATTTTGGAATCGGAATCGTTTCGGTTCCAACCGGTTTTGATTTCGAACCCGAAAAATCGATCTGGTTCCAATCGGTTGCGATAGAACCGGAATCAGTGCCCAGCTTTAGGTATACGAACATGAGCTCGAATTTAAAGAGGAGTCCATATCACAATTTATTATGGTCATAGCGGCCTAGGTTTGACTACCACTATGTAAGTTCAGTAAGTTATTGAGTTTGGCCTTCGTGTTAGTTCTTAATTCAACCTATAATTTCATATCTTGAGTTTTATCTTGTTAAGCACAATTTTTTCATGCAAGATCGCACTATACTTAGATATTAATATTCATCTCAGTTGTGCCTCAATTCATTAGTATGGGTAACGTGTTTCCTTTTTCTGCTACTCTCTATGAATCATTGGGTCGTGTATATTTCTTGAGGTATATTTGGGGGATTTTCTAAAACCTTCTCTCGTTCGGTTTCTCATTCGAACATTATCTTCCAGATTTTTTTTGTTTGACTTTCGTTCATTTTCTCATTCAAACTTTTCGTTCCAGAAACTTTTCGTTCAAGTTATATTTGTTTACCATTCGAACGCCTCTATGCAGAGTCCTAGAGATCAAATGCCACATAAGTATTAATATTCAAACCTCTTTCTTTTGCATTCCCACACCTCTCTCTCTATCTCCTTAACCGCTTTGTCACTTCTCCTATAAATTTCCCCTAATTTCCAGCACGTTTCTGGTGCATCGTCTTCATTCATTTCAAATTCCTCACCATTTCAAAGGTAATTCCTCATCCTTGTTCCTCATTTTAGGGATTTCAAATCTCATTTTCAGGATTTCAAATCTACAGTGTGTGGGAAGGTGTTTTTGTGTGTCATATGTCTTTATCATTGCTATTGTGGAGATTGCATGTCTCATGCTAGGCATTTTCTGACTTTGGAGTCGCAGGCGTTCGAACCCGTTTGAGCACTATTTGAATGCCCAACACAAAAATATGTCATATTTCATTAGTTTTCCTTCTCGATGCATCCATTTATCCTGAAAGGTTATACCTTGCCCTTATTTGATTTCTTGTGTCTTCTAAATGCCTCAAAAATCAATCGAATCCAAAAAATATTCCCGTGACTCTATTCCTCGTGATCGTTTTCAAAGCCCCACCGCACATCACCTTATAAAGACTATTACTCTCAGCGCAAGCCATGTCTGGAGCGCAATGTGTTAGAAGATGAGTTGTGCGATTCGAGGGTTATAGCAATGCTTTTTACCAAGGGTTGAGACCCCTTCTCTTCGGCTTTATTGGTCATTCCACCACCTTTGTCCAAAAGTTTTATGCCAATATGGAGGTAATCAACCTTACTTCCTTTACGGTTTTTATTCGAAAGCACCATCTGGCGGTTGATTCTTCAGTAGTGTATCTCGTTCTCTCCATTCCCGAAGTGGAGTTTCCACAACACCCTGGCGGCCTGGTCAATGTCCTTATGATTAAAACGATCCTTGATGTTACTGGCGACTGACATCGTCCCCTCATTGGTTATACTATCATTGTTGCTACTATTCTTCCACATTATTGATTGCTGAATCAGATTGTGTATCACAACATGTGGCCTAAGTCTCATGTCAACACACAACCCATCTCGATGATTGTCTTTCTATACGCCATTGATCAAAGGTTATCGATTGCTATACTTGATTTGATTCTCCGTGAAATGACTCACACTCGTACCTATACACACTTCGTGATACCCTTCCATATGATTGTCTCATTCGCCAGATTATCAGTATGCCAGTACCTGATTTTATCTATGATGTGCTGCTCCCTCTCATGAAGCCGATTGGGAAACATGTTTTGTCCTATGGCGCAACTCATGTTGCATCGCAGGCTCGTGAGGCTGGTTCATCTCAACCTGAAGATCCAGATTTCATTCATCGTGATGCTTGGGCTTCTACAGTAGCTGGGTCCTCCTCTTCCGTAGGTGCACCACCGGATTTCTATCAGCGGATGTTGGAGACCCAGACTTCCATCTTGTCTCAGTTACAACTTATCACAAACAGTGTATCCGAGATCCGCACTATTGTACATTGTTCAACGTAAGGATGATGACGAGAGTTTTTCTGATGGGTCCAAGTCTATATAGTAGCTTCATTTCCCGTTTTGATTGGTTATGTGCTCATTTGCCATTCGTGCCAAAGGGGGGAGTATTAGGGGATATAGAAGTATTATGATATATCTGACATAATGGGAGATCATTTGACATAGGGGAGATCGTTTGATATAATTTGATGAATCTTAACTTTGTCGAATTTATTTGACAGATTTATTATATGCTAAATGCAATTGGTTAATGATTCTATATGTATTTTCATCTTATCATTTTTTTATTATATGAATTTTCCCTTGTTTTTCACTGGTTTTTCTATTTACGTGTGATTCAGGTGGGCAGAAATTCATTTGCTTATGTCTTCAGCTCTTCAAGACTTAGGACTAAATTGAGTCATATTGTAATAATTTGTGTCATGATGGTGGACACTAATTTTTTTTTTTGTTTTAAATTTTCCTAGTTCTTGTATTAGGTCATTTTGTCACGGAATGTCAAATGGGGAGTTTGTTGGGTATATTGTGTTGGCAAATTCTGTAACAATCCGGTTGTTATATTGAGTTGTAATGCGTCTTGAAGTGTTTGGGTATATTTTGACATCGGCATATGAATTTATCAGAGGTGCGTTCATGATGCATTCTTCATGCGGTTCGAACGAGGTTCGTTAGTGTCACGTTCGTCAGTACGTTCGAACAAAAGCTTCCAGAAGACTCACGTTCAAAATGCGTTTGAAATTACGTTTGAACTAAAGTGTCTAGAGACCAATCATTCGAGTTACGCTATTCATCACGTTCGAACAAAAATTGTCTAGAGGTTTCGCATTCGAGTCACATTCGAAGTGGCGTTCGAACGATTTTGTGAAACATTTCGCATTCGTTGTACGTTCTTCAAGCGTTCGAACTCCCGTGCGCAATTATTGTATTTTAGATGCATTTTTGAAGTCTTTTTGCCTCAAGGAAAACCCTACCTATAAAAGAAAATATATACGCTCTTTACAAGGGTTAGAAAAACATTACCCTGAGAGTTTTTGCTTTCAATTTTCCAAACCCTTTGAAAATCACTCATCTTTGAAGACTCATCTCTCATGTCTTATTCTTTGTAAGTGACCTTTTTATTTCATCACCATCTACATTCCAAACACAAACCTCACCAATACCCTAAGTCTTCTGAGTTTGAAGGTGAAGATACTGACATGTGAGTTTGCAGATTCAATTCACTAAGATTTCAGATGTTCTGAAGAAATTGTGGAATAGAGTCAGCACAATTGTTACTTTAGATCTTTTCACTATATTTGTAAGTGGATTTGGGTGGTAGTCTATACCCGAAGTGATTTTTTCTCTGAAAAGAGTTTCCACATCGTAAAAAAATCCGCTTATCTTTTGTTTACTCTCTCTAATTTATTATTTGTGTTTGATGATTTATTTCAATTTACTTGTTAGACTTAAGGGTGCTGGATATCTAATCATAGAAATTCTAACTGAAACGTGTTTTATATAGAGTAAAATTTTTAATTTTAGCATATTATATATTCCTCCATAGGTGTATATGATCAGAATTATTGTAATTTTCAATTTACCCAGAAACAAATAAAACAATATGAAAAATGGAGAGAGAGAAGATAAGGGTCATTTAAGACATTTAGATAAAATTAAGGGTCAAATTTACAAATTCAAAACACTTACTTTTATGGGATCGTGAAACTCTAATCCAACTAGTTAAATCATCTATTAAATCTCTTTACTATTTACTTTCAAATATGTGTCAAGCAAGATCGCGGAAAATATATTGAGATTTTAGATAAAAAATTTAATAATATTGAAGGATCCATATAGTGTGACATGACAAGAATCATATAAATCATAAATATATACATAGAGAGAGAGAGAGCACTCCATTTTTTTTTTGTTTACTAGAGGTTGGTTTTAATTGGAATTTAGCCAATAAAATCCTAAACTCAACAATAGATCATTTATGTGTAATAATTAAAAGTAAAAGACCATTTTATATTGACATGGAAAAATTCTATAATATAATAATAAAATGCATCACACATATAATAATAGATTGGTATGTAGGGGACCGTATATAACCCCACACGCCAATAACACTTGCGGATTATAAGGGAATAGATTTGTGTTGCTAAGATGTTAAAGGAGTAGAACTCAAGTAACACAGATCTCCCACTTAATTTATTATAGATTTATTGTATAATTTTAAAAAAAGGAACATAGAAATAAGTGATAGGACGTGGACCATAACTTCGTTATATCAAAAAATTATTCGTAACAAATAAAACAATATGAAAAAAAGGGGAGAGAGAGAAGAAAATGGTCTTTTTAGTCATATAGATAAAATTCTGGGACAAATTTAAAAATTCAAAACACTTGCTCTTATGGGATCGTGAAACCCTAATCCAACTGATTATATAAACGCTAGTAGCCAGTACGAGCTCCAGTCTCTTCTTTAGGGTTTTCGCATTTTCCTACTAACATAACTCAGAACAAACCCTAGCCTTCTCAATTAATCTCGTCTTTTCGTAGCCATGGTAAGCATCAATCTCAATCTATTTCATTAATTTATTAGTTTGTTCGATCTCTGTTTGTAATTATCACAGTTACAATTGATATGTATATTAATTACTTTGATGGTCTATGGGTTTTAGAAAATTTAATTTATTTTCTCTTATTGGTTCTTACTATAATATAATTGAATCTTTTTGTGAGGTGATTTGATTGTTTGAGAATGCAGAAAAAGGAGAGTTTCTTTCTTCTTATTTTTTTTTTCCTCTAAAGAAAAATATTATTATTATTATCAGTAACCTGTTTTTGTTAGTGATCAAAGAAAATCTCAAATCTGTAATCCTTCAGCACGGGATTCATGACCATTTTTTTGGTCCTGAATCCCAAATTCTTACCTAAAAATTGGAAACCCCATCGGGATTCTGTTCCGCCCAGGATTCTGGACTATTTTTCGCCTCAATTCAAAACCAGATTCCTGATGATTTTCTTCCCGAATCAATAATCGCGATGGGATCAGGATTACCAAATTCTGGCCCGTCTCTACTGATTGCCATCTCTAGGCTTTTTGTGTTTTTTGGGAAAAATTTAAGAAAATGGAGCTTTAAGCATGCAATTCAGTCTTTTAAAGCTGGTAAAGCAGTTTCTGGTTTGTGTATATTGTAATTGTTAAACTAAACGTTCCGGGCTTTAACATGATTGGTATTCACATGGTTTCTTTCTTTAGTCGAGGAGAAAGAATAGGGAGCCAAAGGAAGAGAATGTGACTCTCGGACCTGCTGTGAGAGATGGAGAGCTTGTTTTTGGAGTTGCCCACATCTTTGCGTCATTTAATGACACATTCATCGTAAGTATGAAAAAGTTTTTTGTTGCTCTCCCAATAAGCTTTGATGATGTCTATTATTGATTTTATTGGTATGTTTGAACTGCAGCATGTGACTGATCTTTCAGGCAGAGAAACCCTTGTCCGCGTCACTGGTAAGTTATTTTTGGTTCATTTTTTATTTTATGCCCATCAGAGCTTTCACTGCTGTGATACTTTTTGACCTTTGTATTGTCTGATTACTTTTCCCACGTTCATCCTGGGTATGTACATTTTTGTGTTCTATCTAAATGCACACCTTATATTCATTGAATGCTATTGAACCCGTTAATTTATGTTCCTAGAACTTCAAACATAAGCATGATGTGCAATTCCACTCTGTTCCCTTCTTGGTTTGCTGGTTCTTGGTAGCAATTTGTCATCTTCTTTCACTAGATGCTCTACCAATTCTCTAATTGTGTATGTGTTATCATGACTGACATTGAGCTTTTGATTTTTTGAGCCTGCAAATGAGGTTAGCTCATTGTTACTAATTTTGCTTACTTTGACGAGATTTTGTTCTGTTTTACATAGGTGGTATGAAGGTGAAAGCTGACCGAGACGAGTCCTCTCCTTATGCTGCCATGCTTGCAGCACAAGATGTATCAACTAGATGCAAGGTTTCTATCTCTTTGTTTCTTCTCCCATTTTTTTATTGTGCAAATTTTGCTATTGTTTCTTTTCTTGATTGTATGGTCCTTTCATGTTTCCTTGCTGTTGTTTTTACGTCCGCCATCTCAATTGATGTTCTTTATAACAATCTTTTATCTTTTTATTCCAAACTTAAATGACTAATTTTCCATTCATACTAATCAGGAGCTTGGAGTCATGGCTCTTCATATTAAGCTCCGCGCTACTGGTGGGAACAAGACCAAAACACCTGGTCCTGGTGCCCAGTCTGCTCTTCGTGCCCTTGCTCGTTCTGGAATGAAAATTGGTCGCATAGGTAAGGCTCTTGCTTTGTAATGATGTGTCATATTCGCCAGATAGTTGTCTACCATAACCATCTCTTCAAATGCTGTCTCGTGAATGAGCTGTGTGCTTGTCATTTCATCTTTTACTGCCATGGAGATTGCATGAGCTGCGGATGAAAGTGGATTAGAGTAACAACTAACAAATTAATGGCTGTTTTGTTTTTCCGTTTTGCTCTTGAATTTTTAGTCTAGTACACTCTTTCCCAGTAAAATTTAGAAGGTTTGTAAATTTTTGGTTTTTATGACATTTCAGAGGATGTAACTCCAATTCCAACCGATAGCACTCGCAGAAAGGGTGGTAGAAGAGGAAGAAGGCTGTAAACTGTGTTGTTTGCCCCATTGTCTCGTTTCATGTTACCATTCCCTGCGAGCAGTTGTTCCGTAATCTTAGTGGAAGTTTGTTTTCAATTTTGGAGCTAATTTATTACAGTTTTTGTCTCTCATTAGGAAAGATTTATTCTGAGCTATATGTTAAAGCAATAGGGTAATTTGAAAGTTGCTGAACGCCATTTATTATTTGTGACGCTTTTAATCAAGTAGGGATTAGGATATTCAGCAATAGGGTCTTTTGTTGGATGTAATACTTGATGGAACTCGTGTAACGTCTCGTTCTGGGTATGGGCCCAAAAGGCATAAAATAAGAAACCCACCAAATTCGTTTAACAAACGCCTTTCACTGTTTTCACGCCAGCTCAATGTCTAATATTTCTTCTCTTGCAAATTAGAAACGACACCTTTGTAGGTGACTCAATAATCCCACCGAAGACCAAGCAGCATTTTCCGCACGTGTTGGTTTTGTCAGCTGAGGTTTCTCTTCTCATCTCATCTACATGTTCGGTCTGCTCCTAATTTTCACACTCAAAGCTCCCTCGCTACTACATTTCGCAGATTATAATACAGAAATTGGCTGCCTGTTACGTAATAAGGCATGCATGGCGACTGGCCATGCATAAGGGCTCACAAGGGGATAATGAAGATAACGCTCACGTAGATGTTTAGCGATAAGTGCATGGCTTGACTTGGGGATAAGGATGTCTTGTTATTTTATTTATCATTCTAGCTTAGGATTATCTCGAGTATATATTCAATAAATAATAGTGATAAGGGTATGCATCTTATCTCTATTATGTCCCCAAGTGTTTGGTGAGTTGAGTCTTGGTCTGTCATTTCGGAGACCATGGTTCAACTCATGGGAGCAACATTTGTAAGAGCCAGTTACAGCATTGGGTTTTACCCACTCAGATTGGGATCCATTGACACCTGATATGGGATGGGGAGAGATTTCCCGATATTCCAAAAAAATGTCATTTCTATCCCTACATTCATGTTACCCTATTTAAATCGTTATCAATGAATAAAGAATGCATCTGAAAGTTGAAATATAACACGGTTATATGTAGGAGGTCCAGGGTCCCTCATATAGATCCTGACAAGCACCATAGGTTGAAGTCGCAGAGACGATCCGAGTTCTTTACCAGTTTGCAAACCTATCACGAGCTCTCAAACTCAGGCACGTGACAACTTGGTATCAGAAGCCGGAATGATCGAGAAGCGGGTAGAAAAGCTGGAAAAGGAGTTGCAAAACTTGTGACAGGAAATGTAAATGGAGATACAGAAGGAAGTCCGAGCAGGCGATGAAATGTTGGGAAACCAAATGGCAGAACTGATGGGTATGATGCGGTCCCTAAAGATGGATCAATCAGTGGTCACAATAGGAGGAGGCTTGGTAGAAGCATCATCGTATGGTGCAAGGAACAAGCAAAGACCCTACAAACTGGATTTGTAAGGTGGAACAGTTCTTTGACTTCCATCAAACAGACGAAAGGGAGAAGGCACCATATGTTGATTATCACCTTGATGGTGATGCGATTATATGGCTCCAGGTCTGCAAAAATGAAGATAGTCTGATGACATGGGAGAAATTAAAAAGGGAGCTGCACTTTCAGTATGAGCCTACGAGGTTCCATAATTTCTTCGATGATTTAACTAAATTTAGACAAGTTGGTACGGTCCGGGAGTATCTTAAGGAATTCACAAGGCTGTTGGATAGAGTGGGCAAGATAAACATGGAGCAGCTAGTTGGGTGAATCATTAGTGACCTTCATGACTCATTGAGGGTGGATGTGCGGACTGTGAACCCAGCGACCCTCTCCGAGACAATCAGATTAGCAAGGCTCTATGAGTCACGCACCAATGACTACAAGAAGGCTCCAACCCTGGAGTTTAAAAAACATTGAATAACACCATTTGTTCCCCCTCCATTGCCCTCAGCTAATTTGTCCAGAACAATAAATCCCATCATACGTCGCCTGACACACTCAAAAAGTGGTTCTTTACGCTCAAGTATAAGAGTGTCGAAGTAAAATAACTCGATAAGTCCGAGGTCGATCCACAAGGAATAGATTTAATAGGATAAAATAATAATTCTAATAAAAATAAAAGGGCTTGATTTATTTGAAGTAATTGAAAATTTTAAATTAGAGTATAACAATAAAATAAAATGATGGGACTATGGGATCCACTTTTAATATTTCAAATTTAAAAATCTTATTTTTTATAATATATAAATTGTCAATATTACCCAGTTAATTTAATTCAGGAATTAATTATGCCAAAACAAATAAAACCAACCATAAAGGCGGTGATAATTTTAGTATATAACAAGTCTAATTAGATACTTTTTTTGGAAAAGTCTAGTTAGATACTTAATTATGTCATATAAATAAAATAAGTCATATAGGCGGTAACAAAGTTTGTTAATAATTAATCCGAATTAAATTAAGTATTAATCATTAGACTACAATTTATATATTATAATATAAGTAAGATTAATCTATATTTTCATATTAACAGCTTCACCCATTACCTTGGCTAAAAGAAATTAGCTGCTCATAATTTGAATAAAAACACACATAATTTTATTACCGAAAGAAAAAAAAAATACAAGAAATTTTTTCAAAAAATAAAACTCACAAAAGCTAGAAATCCACAAAATTTCAGAGAAAACTATGGACTCCCAGACCGACTAAATTGAGGTGCTCTCGCACCTATGCCATTGCAATTGCAAATTGCAAATTACAAATGCAATTTGCAATTCCAATCACTCCACCAAAAATGCAATTCTGATTTGACTTTAATAATTACATATAACACATTTTAGATTTTTCATCATTTTCAGTCTTGAAACTTTAGAATTAGAAAATCTCGTCAACAACAAAGTTATAGATTTTTTAGTCTTCTTTCATCTGGAACTAGAATTGCCTTCATCTGATATCAGAGTAAGAAGTTATGGTCAAAATACGAATATTACGCAGGGTTGGAATTTCTAAATTTGTACACTGTTAGAACGCCTTTTCAAGTTTTGGGCCCCCAAAATCCAAATGTCACATCCATTTTTCTAGTTATGCATTCAAAGTATTATTTCACCTACATAAGAAATAAAAATCACAATAAAAATATATAAAATATAAATTTAATTATTATTTTATAAATATGCTAAATTAAGGGGACTAATGAAACTATAAGTGTAAAATGATTAATTTTTCTTTTAATAAATGTACACTTTAGTGTTCATCATTGGTTTAACCCTAAGGATCTCAAGGAATGCCGAGATAAGGGCTTATGTTTCAACTACGATAAGCGATTCGTATGAGAACATGTTAGGGTTGGTGCTCAGAGCGCTAATTTCTATTTGTATTTCCATGTAAATACTAATGTAAATATTTTATTAATAAATAAAATGAACTGTTTCTTTAATAAAACTTCTTCTATATATGGTAAAGACGTAAATGACCTTAGAGTGATTAGTTATTATACGGTTGTTGTGGACGCTGGAATTCGGTCGAGGTCCACAATCAGAATTTGTAGGTTGGGGGCATTAGCGATCCTGCAAGACAAAGGTAGAATGAGCGGGAGCAGACTGCCCACCGGTGTGGTGGGTGCCGGGGGCACTCCGACGCTCAAGTCAGTCGTATGAAATGAGCAGTGAATAAGTAAAATGTGAAAGCAAGGTTTGCTATTACCTTAACCTTCTTTGGGTGGCCGTGAGGGCGGAGCAAAGTGTTTAGAAAATATGAAGCTCTGAGAGTTTGTGTCAGAGAGCAGAGGCTTGTATATGAGAAGTAATGCTTGGATTAAAGGACTTGACTGCCATGTATGCTGAGTTACGTATCCTTTTATAGATTTAAAAGAGGTAGCTTTACAGCTGTAACAGAAGCTATATAGGAGACCCACAACGTGCTGTGATTTCTGGAAATGGGGTCTCTCACATGTTTATTGTTTATGCTTTCGGTGGGAAGATAATTTGCATGTGGAGATATATTATTTGTTGGGAAAAAGAGAGAAACGGTTAAAGAGGTTTGTCCTTTTATTTTTGTAAATGGTTTAGAGTTTAATAGGCTGAGTTATCTTTTTGGGCCTCACCTGGTGTTGGGTTCGAAGTGAAATGACGGTTTTACCCTTGGACCAAATTTGGCCCATACAATTTGTCCCATACTCTCTAAGTCAAGAAGTTCTTGATTTGGAGAGTATTTTATACATGTCGTATGAAACATGATTAGTAAGAGTACCTGTCAAGAATTCAGAATTCTAGATACTTTCCTTTTTATCATCTGGGTTTAATGTCTTCTACTCATGAGGATAGCAGAGCTGTAGAGTCTTTTCAAGTTGTCTGGTCGAAATGTAGTCACTGTCATGAACTTGACTCGACATGAGACATGAGGGATGTCCTCAGACGACTGAACCTGCTGAAGGTTCAATGCGTATTTTACACTACTCTATCGTATGGACTGTAGGAAGTTTATGTCTTCATTTGACTCGACATGAATCAATGAGGATAACCCCGGTCGACTGAACCAGATGAAAGTTCAAGAGTTTTTTCATACTACATTGTCATATGGATTGTAGGAAGTCCATGTTTTTATTTGACTCGAAATGATTCTATGGGGGATGTCCCCGGTCGACTGAACTAGATAAAGATTCAGGAGTATATTCACACGACATTATATCGTATGGACTGTAGGAAGTCCATGTTTTGCATTTGACTCTACATGAGTCATGGGGAATGTTCCCAGTCAACTGAACCAGATGAAGGTCAGGACAAACTCCATATTACTGGTCAAGGACCAGAGGAGTCTTAAATTTTTTTAGACCAGATGAAGGTCATGTGCTGAACTCGACTCTACATGAGTCATGGGGGATGTCCCCAGTCGACTGAACCAGATGAAGGTCAGGACAATCTCCATACTACTGGTCAAGGACTAGGGGAGTCTACAATGTCGTCTGACCAGATGAAGGTCAGGTCTTCAACTTGACTCTACATGAGCCAATGAGGGATGTCCCCAGTCGACTGAACCAGATGAAGGTCAGGATAATCCCCATACTACGGGTCAAAGAACCAGAGGAATCTACAATGTCTTCTGACCAGATGAAGGTCATGTCTTCAACTTGACTCTACATGAGCCAATGGGGGATGTCCCCAGTCGATTGAACCAGATGAAGGTCAGGATAATCCCCATACTACGGGTCAAATAACCAGGGGAATCTACAATGTCTTCTGACCAGATGAAGGCCATGTCTTCAACTTGACTCTACATGAGCCAATGGGGGATGTCCTCAGTCGACTGAACCAGATGAAGGTCAGGATAATCCCCATACTACGGGTCAAAGAACCAGGGGAATCTACAATGTCTTCTAACCAGATGAAGGCCATGTCTTCAACTTGACTCTACATGAGCCAATGAGGGATGTCCCCAGTCGAATGAACCAGTTGAAGGTCAGGATAATCCCCATACTACGGGTCAAAGAACCAGGGGAATCTACAATGTCTTCTGACCAGATGAAGGTCATGTCTTCAACTTGACTCTACATGAGCCAATGAGGGATGTCCCCAGTCGACTGAACCAGATGAAGGTCAGGATAATCCCCATACTACGGGTCAAAGAACCAGGGGAATCTACAATGTCTTCTGACCAGATGAAGGCCATGTCTTCAACTTGACTCTACATGAGCCAATGGGGGATGTCCCCAGTCGACTGAACCAGATGAAGGTCAGGATAATCCCCATACTACGGGTCAAAGAACCAGGGGAATCTACAATGTCTTCTGACCAGATGAAGGCCATGTCTTCAACTTGACTCTACATGAGCCAATGGGGGATGTCCCATATGGAGGATGTTTCATTGTCTTATGTATCAAGACGACCATACATATTGATAAAGTTACAAGGGAGTCTACAGATACTAGATCTGATGAAAGTCTAAGAAGATTTCATTCTACAACACTTGAAAAAGTACATCAGAGTTTACATGACCCGATGAAGGTCCAAGAAAGTCTACACACTCCAATATACCTAATGAAGGTACATGGGTTTGATGGATATCTATCAAGGTTATTACTCATTCTGTTGATGAGGATTTATGAGACTACGATCGAATGGACTTGTCGAATGGACTTTATGAAAATCCAAAGAATTCATTATTCACTCTTCTACACCTGATGAAGGTCCATGAGACTATGGTAGATAAACTTGATGAAAGCCATCAAGTCACATTCATTCTACGAGACTACTGTCGAATGGAGTTGGTCGAATGGACCTGATGAAGGTCAAAGGTCATCACTCACTATACTAGACCTGAAGAAGGTCCATGAGACTACAATAGATAAACTTGATGAAAGCCATCAATGTCACCTTCATTCTACGAGACTACTGTCGAATGGAGTTGGTCGAATGGACCTGATGAAGGTTAAAGGTCATCACTCACTATACTAGACCTGAAGAAGGTCCATGAGACTACAATAGATAAACTTGATGAAAGCCATCAATGTCACCTTCATTCTACGAGACTACTGTCGAATGGAGTCATCGAATGGAACTGACGAAGGTCTATGAAGCTATGGTCGAATGAACTTGATGAAGGTCCATGTGAATCTTCATTCTACCTGACCTGATGAAGGTCAGGATACTACGGTCGAATGAACCTGATGAAGGTTCATAAGGATATGGTCGAATGAACTTTGATGAAAGACATTACTCCCCACTCTTCTATGAGACTACTGTCGAATGGATTAAACTAATGGACTTGATGAAAGTCCAAGGTCATCATTTATGATTCTACTAGACCTAAGAAAGGTCAAAGAATGTTTCACTCCTCATACTACAATTCTCACTCTATAGGACCTAACAAAGATCAGTGAGGGTCCATGGTTGAATGGACCTTGTGGAAGTCTAAGAATAATTTTCACTCTACCTAACCTGATGAAGGTTGGACGATTAGATCGAAAGGAGGTCCAAGAAAGTTTTCATTCTACCTGACCTGATGAATTTGAGGAGACTACGGTCGAATGAACCTGATGAAGGTTCACAGGGCTCTTCCAATACTTTTTAGAGTTTATGGAAATCTATCCATGTAGTCTAGAGTGGATGATAATCTCCATACGTAGTGTGAAGATGATAATCTTCATATGTAGTATGGAAGAGATGAATGCCTATCAAGGTCATTACTAATTATACAAGACCTGAATAAGATTATTGATACTACAATAGAATAAACTTTGATGGAAGTCAAATAGACTTTCATACTACCTAACCTGAAAAAGGTTGGTCGATTGAACCTAAAAGAGATCCAAGAGAATTATTCATTCTACTAGGCATAATAATAGATTCCCTATGTAGTCTGGAGTTGATGGCCATTCACCTCGTCGTATGACAATCTTTCCATGTCTCTGGGAGCTGAAAAGTGTGTTCAATAAATTGAATTTACAAAGCTTGACCATTATTGACGTGGTGTAGCATGCAACCCAAGCGCATGATCAAAAGGTGTCATAACCTATGCGATGAAAGGAGGCAAGATGCCATGCACCACGTGAATAACCCACGTGAAGAAAGGAGCCCAAACACCAACAACCCACTCATGCCTTCCAAGCCCATGAGCAGGAGGCCCCCGCCATAAAAGACTCATTCCCCATACCAACAAAAAATCAGTTGGCACGAGAGAAACTGCAAAGCGCTTGCCTCAAGCCAAATAAGGAAATAACACATGAAAGTTGAAAAAACGTAGTGCACTGACACACTCCAAGTTCATCCACAAACCACTCGCCCAAGCTTTTTCTTGTCTGACTGTCTCCCCAGATTAGCACATTTTGTAGTATCAAATGGACCCAAACATCTTATATCAAGTTGGATCCCATGTGACTTTGTCTTTGCATGGAAATTTATCATGTGGTCCATTCCTCATTCTCGTGTGATGTAGTGTGGGTTATTGCTTTTGGTAATGATCTCTCAACCCAATTTTTCAGCCACGTGAGGCTTGATGGGTTCAGTATAACTCCTAGCTTGTCGTTTCATAGCCGATGTGGGATTTTAATTAGTGGACTCGTCACTTGTATTTTGGCTTGGGCATACTACACTCAATTGAGTCTTTGTTTTGGGTTTTAATTCGGATGACGGGCGTGAGTTGGGCAATGGTTCCCTCGGCTGTTGTGGCTCTTTTGGGCCAAGCTACAAATAAAACTTTACGGGAAGTTTGGACTCTTTCATACTACTTGCGTTAGCTTTGGTGATGGGCTGGGCCTTGTTTTGATTTGGTTGCTATGGATTTTGAGTTGGTTTGCTGAGTTTTTAATGCGAGCTGGGTTTGTTCATGGATTACCCAATTGTTTTTGTTTTCGTGGGTTGGTGGTTATTTGGGCTATTCTTTGGCAATGTGGCAGAGGTATTCCATGCGTGTGGATTGGTCTGGCATCTGTGGGCTTCATGTGCTGGGCTTTTGTTCTGTTTGCAAGTGGGTGAGTCGAGTGGCTCTCTTCAATCCATGCTACAGGTTCACGTGGAGCCTCATAAAGTTTTGGTATTTGAGGTGAATGAGCAGCATGTGGATTAATCACATTTCGGTAATTAGCACCTGTTTGCATGCAGTGGCTGTATGCGTGAAGCATAAACTTTATGGTAGTATGATTTTGCTGGAAATTGATGCAAGTTGAAGTATGGGCTTCAGTTCCTCTAGCCCCCCTTTTTTTTTTGCTACATGAAACATGAAGAAAAGTGGTGCATATGAGAATCTACAATCAATTGAACTTGACGAAGGTCTCAAAAAATTTCCACCCCATTATTTCTGATGGTGGTATATGGGAATCTACACTCCGTCCGAACTGATGGAGGTTGGCAGGAGTCTACAGTTGAATGAACATGATTAATGCCAATGAGAGTTTCCACTGTACAAGACCTTAATAAGGTCTATGAGAGTATGGTCGACTGAAGAAGATGACAACCTTTTTGTAAAGTCTTTTATGTAGTCTGGAAGAGAGGACAATCATTTCATGTCTTCTGGAAGAGATGACAATCCTTTTAATGTCGTCTGGCGCATGTGACAGTGAGACTTTTTTTTTTTGTCATACAGAGAAGATTAAGGTTCATCCATGTTGTCTGGAGATGATAAACAAGAATAATATTCTTATGTTATTCAGAGGTGATTGAAAATCCATCCTTCTATCTTGTCGTATGGAGAGTATGACAATCTTCACATGTAGTGAGAGGTTGATGATGATACTTCTACATAGTTTGGATGAGACTACCATTTTGCATGTCGTTTGGAAAAGATGGTCACATGAGGGTGGATTTTCACTGGACATACTGTTGACTGCTTCTAAGAGATTAGCTTGATAAGAAAGTTGGGATGACTAGTAGTCTCGCCTGGTTGAAGAAAGAATAATGTTCCAGATACAATTGGAGATATTAATACTGGAGTTTTATATGGCTCAATTTTCATCTTCCATTGATGGTCACATTAGCGATCCTGCAAGACAAAGGTAGAATGAGCAGGAGCAGACTGCCCACCGGTATGGTGGGTGCCGGGGGCACTCCGACGCTCAAGTCATTCGTATGAAATGAGCAGTGAATAAGTAAAATGTGAAAGCAAGGTTTGCTATTACCTTAACCTTCTTTGGGTGGCCGTGAGGGCGGAGCAAAGTGTTTAGAAAATGTGAAGCTTTGAGAGTTTGTGTCAGAGAGCAGAGGCTTGTATATGAGAAGTAATGCTTGGATTAAAGAACTCTGACTTGACTGCCCTGTATGCTGCGTTACGTATCCTTTTATAGATTTGAAAGAGGTAGCTTTACAGCTGTGACAGAAGCTATTTAGGAGACCCACAACGTGCTGTGATTTCTGGAAATGGGGTCTCTCACATGTTTATTGTTTATGCTTTCGGTGGGAAGATAATTTGCATGTGGAGATATATTCTTTGTTGGGAAAAAGAGAGAAACAGTTAAAGAGGTTTGTCTTTTTATTTTTGTAAATGGTTTAGAGTTTAATGGGCTGAGTTATCTTTTTGGGCCTCACCTGGTGTTGGGTTCGAAGTGAAATGACGGTTTTGCCCTTGGACCAAATTTGGCCCATACAGTTGTAAAAGCGTCGCAACTGACATTGAGTTGTATCATAACATTATCATTTTTAACTGTTCCTGATCAATGTTTACAAATAGTTGATCAGTAAGTAAACCCGCTGAGACCGGTGCGTGTCGTATATTGGAATATAGGATTCCAATGGTTTCTCAATGAATCGTGAGTCTCGAGAGACTCATATAGATATGTAGGTTTTTATATCGGATAAACACTGAACGACTCACCAAAGATTCTTAATGGATGGTACACCAACGTCAATAAGAATCTTCTCGGGTTGAGTGAGCATAGTTATTCTTTGACTTGAGATACCACTGTGGATCTATGAGTTATCCTCCACACTTTGATGACAGTCACATCACCGATCTATTCAGATCAGATCTCCACCTATTCGTTGGGTGTGGACTGATGCTCAACATATCAAGTGTGTATCAAGAAAGGATCTGTCAGTTCTGTGTACAGAGCATAAGTATTATATATGGAATTAGGAATTTGTTAAATCCATGGGCCCGTGGTACACTGTAGAAGTGAGTTCTAAGTGTTATTAAGAGATTGCTAATAGAAACGTTGACGTGATTATTTCTATAGAGATTTGACGTTTATATCTTTATCTGATGTGATCCTAGCTGCACCTGTTTCGGTCCAGACCACAATCGATCCAATCTATGTACCAGTTGGACCAATTACAAGACACAAAGTTTAGAAGATCAATGACGTTATGGCAGGACTGGTCCAACGTCATGTAGCTGAATTGAACAAGCACGTTCGAGACCAATTGGACTTCAAGGAAGAGGGTTTAAGAGTTATACACTTGACCCAAGTCATCGAGGAGCAATATGGATCGTTTTCAGTTATTTAGACTTATTTTCATCATATTATTATTTATTTGCATGTATGGAACCAACGTGGATGACCGTTTTTATTTATTATTTGGGTTAGTTTATTTTATTTATTTGTGGGTTCAAAATGAACTATTGTACGGGCCAAATTTGGGCCAAGGGCAATTTTGTCATTTTACTCTAAGCCCAAGCTTCTGCCTCAAAAGGAAGCCTCAATGTTTAAAGTGTATAGAGGCCCAGAGATTCACAAGTCCAGGCCCAATGAGATACCACATGCTCAAAGCATAATCAGGGCTCACCCTACTCCGGTTCACATAACGCCGAGACTCATAAATTCTATTCACAACCCATTCGTTTCAGCTGACAACACAGTAATAGCTCCTCATGAAGTCGACTGTTACCATAATCCAACAGACGATTAAGCAAAGGCAATAAAAGCACACGTTACAGGAACATGTATATAAAGGGAACGAGGCTCCAGGAGGAAAGGGGAGACTCTTATCTGACCAACATCCAACTTCGAGTGGTCATACCCATAGCTTTGGGACATTCTCAAGCTCGCCACTCCCACTCCTACCACTTACCGCCCTCACGGCATTCAACGGAAGTCAAGGTAGCATCTAACCTTGACCTTCCATCTATTACAGCATATGTTCATTTACTGACTTGGGCGTCGGAGTGCCCCCGGCACCCACCACACCGGTGGGCAGTACTCCCGCTCACTTTACACCTTTGTTTTGCAGGATCGCTATTGCCCCCAACTACAAATTCTCGATTGTGGACCTCGGGCGAAAACCAGCGTCCACAATTTGGCGCCCACCGTGGGGCCACAGCGATTCCTAGCAAGCAAATGTATCTTCATCTATGACCCTTACGTACGTGATGATTCATAATTTCAAGTGGATGGCAGACATCAAATCACGTGGTCGCTCAGTTGGCCATTCCCATTTAACGACAATCAGTTTTAGAGGGAGAAAACACAGCCATGCGAAGCTTCAATACGAGCCTGCAAAAGCCGATGGAACAAATGTCCCATCCTTCCCAACGAAGTAAAGTTTTATATCACCCAAAGTCTCTCACCATTTGAGAAATTCATTTGCTCCAACCGACATATACGAGCCTTCATCTGGACCAATCTATATACTTCTTCCAGACCATATAAAAACACCTTCATAATCTTCCAACATGCCAGATCAGCCAAGAAATGTTCTCTAGGATTGTCATCTATTCCGGACCATTTGAATAGTCGCCATAAACTCTAGATTATATGGAAAAAACTATCATCTTCTCCCAACGACATGGATGACTTCTTTTCAACTCTAAAGTACGTAGGAAGGTTGTCATCTTTTCCAAGATGATGTGGTAAATGATTGTCTCTTCCAGACTACATAAAGGGACCATAATCTACCTCTCATTACATGTGAAGATTGTCATATTTGCCACATACAATATGAAAGGTATGTCATTATCTCCAGTCGACATGAAATGATTGTTACATATTCTCTATATGAAATACATGAATTACCATTAGCTTCAGACTGCATAAGAAATCCTCCATCATATCTAGTAGAACGAAGAATTCCATTTCATAGGCCTTAGTTAGGTCCAGTCGACCTCTATCGGGTCTTTTAGAGTGAGGAGTGAAGATCCTCATGGACTCTCATTAGGCCAAGTCTACCATAATTTCAGACCTTTACTAGGTTCATTCGACAGTAGTCTCGAATACCTACATAAGGTATTGTAGAGTGAATGCCATCATAAGCTCCATCTGGCCACAGATTCATGAACCTTCGTTAGGACCGGTCGACCATAAACTCATACGGTCATCTATGAAGTCTCGTAGAATAAGGACAATTGTGGACCTTCATCAAATCTAGTGAGATGGAGACCAATTTAGGGGGTATGCAACTTGGGGTCCTGCGCCTGTCAGTTAGATCACTCGCCCATGCCCCTGCTTTCCCAGCTAGCTCATTCGGCCAACCCTTGAGACAAGCCTGCTGAAGATAAGCCAGCCACGTAGCCTATACATGCCTCTAGAAATAAGCATATCCTAACCGACATACATCCCTTCATGCCTCCACTCGACACATATGTATCTACCTTCTATGATGAATCTAAGAAATTGAGTTCACTAACCTCCTTACTTTCAACAATGGGGGTCGCGAGTCATTAGCGCCAACACTGGACCAAACAAAGTTGAGAGTTCATTGCACAGCTCCTACACCAGAAAGACCACCTTTTCTTTTTTCCATTTATGGGGTTCAGCCGCTCTATATTCATGCACTTCATCGGTCCCATTGTTAATACGGGATGAGTGTACTCTGGTCAGACTAGATATCTATTGTCGAAACAGATGAGATTTTATTCTTGAGTGCGTCCATTAGGAGGATGATCTAGGGTGAAGTAAATATTTTGTGGGATGCCAAAGGCCAATTTTCGAGAGCCTCTACAGCAGAATTGCGGCTGTTGAAGATCCAAACGGAGAATGATTCACTCGAATGATTCTTTGAGCTTAGTATCGTGTGACTGCATGGATTTCGACACGATTACTGAATCGACCGATTTCAGTAGACAAAACACCCATTGTTATAGAATGTCACCATGTGGTCCATAGAATAAAATTTTCAGTAGTGTATGACCAAAAGGATCACATATGACATGAGATGGGTGAGGCAGTCTGCAGCTGAGTGAATCTTCTTCATCATTTATCCAATAAAGCCCACTCGACAAAGCTAACAAAGTAGCATGAGAGCTCACTTTGAATGATATTTCCACAAAGTAACAATATTATTGAAACCCAGCCCAGTCGACACTGTGAGCATATGATATAGAAGCACTGTCTCATTTTTATCGAGCAGTACACTAAAACCATGCCAGGGTAACAGACCCTATGGTTTTAAAATAGACAGAAGGGGTGATATAGCATTCGTACATCTTTGTCATTCGCGAGAATAGCGGATCGGAACAGACTAAAATGCCACTCAACAAGGCAAAAACGAAGACCCATCAAAAGTTAGTGATTCTATTCGACAACGTTGATTCCATTCGACAACGTGCCTATAGAAGTTTGGCATCAGGCGAAAACGCCATTCGACAAGGAGAACATAAAGGATTGAACTTGTATTGAACAGGGTAGGCAGGGCAGGCAGTAAGGAAAATCTGATCAATTTCTAGCGGATTGGCTCAACGACGTCGTGTCGAATGAACTCACACTGAGGATTTCCAAAATGGTGAACCAAGTTGTTGAATAAGGAGTTCATGGAATCTTTGGGGCTTTCCTTCGAACACCTGAGGGGCCAAATATTTGCTGCCCAGAGATGCATGCCTAAATTGAGAAGCATAGAACCCACACATGTCATGGCGTCGCCTTCAAAGATGGATCAAAGTTGAAACTCAAACTTGTCATCGGTCTACAAAATCCAGGTCTAATCGACTCGTGTGAACCCAGGAACGTGAAATCCTACAGCCGACAGTTTCAGATACATTATCAACGAATTGGCAAGTGGGAGCAGTACATCTCACATCGCTCATCCAAAGACTACAAATCCACATCGCCCATCGCCCAATCAAACGCCCATTCTTCCAATTTCATCAAATCACTCGGTCGATCCTCACTGGTGCCAATTAAAAACAGAAAATGTGTCTGAAGCAGTCGACATGTAGAGTACTCCAGAAACCAGTTTGGTCACTCCAAGCTTTATGAGGCAAATTGAGTCTGCTCAAGAAATGATAAAGGAAGTTTTGAGTCAGTTTTATGTTGTGCTAGACAATCAACTGTCGAAAGCTTTGGATGAATTGTTATGAGTGTATGGTATTTGCTGCTTTGTTTCGACAACTTAAATCCTTAAGTTATGTATAGGATCAATAACGTTTGTCAGTCATTTCTTCATTTAAGTTGCAAATGTCCTGAGTATTGGATGTTAGCATACATATGTCTCTGACTCCCTGCGATTTTCTAATACTTTTGTTTGATATGGGTCTCTGGAAAAATGTATGTCATCGTTGGATTGGTCGAAGTTCTATATCTTTTACATTTATCAGAGTAGCATATAATTGTGCCCATGATGTGATAACTTTGCCTTGGGAGTGAACGAGCCGTCGCCTCTCTCTGGTGGTTTTAACCAGCAGGCTTATCGACCACGTGGGCCTACTGGTCCACCACAATGGGGTCCACGGGGTTCACACCCTACTCAACCAATGGGATATGACTATCCACATCGAGGACCATATCCGTCTCAAAATCCCCAGTATCCACATGCGACGTATGGTAATTATCCTCCACAACAAATGGGTCCATCAAACCGTAGACTTATGAACCCATATCAGGAGAATGAGAGATGATCTACTTAGACCTTCAAACAGGTCTAGTAGTATGAGAAGAAAAGACTTTTTAGACCTTCGTCAGGTCTGTAGAGTGAAGACTTTCGTAGACCTTCATCTGATCCAAATGACATTGAAGACTCCCCTAAACCCCTTGAACGTAGTTGGGGATGATCCTGAACCTTTATCTGGTCCAGTCGACCGGGGACATCCCCCATTGACTCTCATCGAGTCAAGTTGTAGACATGGATTACACATGTCGAATGACTAATAACTTCCTGGTCTCACCAAGTCCAGTCGACGGGGACATCCCTCATGGACTCATATCGAGTCAAGTTGTAGACATAGATTACACATGTCGTATGACTAATACCTACCTGGCCTCAGTAAGTCCAGTCGACCGGGGACATCCCCCATGGACTCATATCGAGTCAAGTTGTAGACATGGATTACACATGTCGTATGATTTATATCTTCCTGGACACATCAAGTCCAGTCGACCGGGGACATCCCCCATAGACTCATATCGAGTCAAGTTGTAGACATAGATTACACATGTCGTATGACTTATACCCTCCTGGCCTCAGCAAGTCCAGTCGACCGGGGCATCCCACATAGACTCACGTCGAGTCAAGTTGTAGACATGGATTACCCATGTCGTATGACTTGTACCCTCCTGGCCTCATCAAGTCCAGTCGACCGGGGCATCCCCCATGGACTCATATCGAGTCAAGTTGTAGACATGGAATACACATGTCGTATGACTTATACCCTCCTGGCCTCAGCAAGTCCAGTCGACCGGGACATCCCCCATTGACTCATATCGAGTCAAGTTGTAGACATGGAGAGCACATGTCGTATGACTAATATACTGACCTTCATCGGGTCCAAACGATTGGGTACTTCCCCAATGGCTTTTATAGACGAGTATGCCTGCATACTATGGCCTCGTTCCAAACGACGCACACGTCAAGTACTCTCCAAGCCAATGACTCCTTGACTTAGAGAGTAGGGGACAAACTGTACGGGCCAAATTTGGGCCAAGGGCAATTTTGTCATTTTACTCTAAGCCCAAGCTTCTGCCTCAAAAGGAAGCCTCAATGTTTAAAGTGTATAGAGGCCCAGAGATTCACAAGTCCAGGCCCAATGAGATACCACATGCTCAAAGCATAATCAGGGCTCACCCTACTCCGGTTCACATAACGCCGAGACTCATAAATTCTATTCACAACCCATTCGTTTCAGCTGACAACACAGTAATAGCTCCTCATGAAGTCGACTGTTACCATAATCCAACAGACGATTAAGCAAAGGCAATAAAAGCACACGTTACAGGAACATGTATATAAAGGGAACGAGGCTCCAGGAGGAAAGGGGAGACTCTTATCTGACCAACATCCAACTTCGAGTGGTCATACCCATAGCTTTGGGACATTCTCAAGCTCGCCACTCCCACTCCTACCACTTACCGCCCTCACGGCATTCAACGGAAGTCAAGGTAGCATCTAACCTTGACCTTCCATCTATTACAGCATATGTTCATTTACTGACTTGGGCGTCGGAGTGCCCCCGGCACCCACCACACCGGTGGGCAGTACTCCCGCTCACTTTACACCTTTGTTTTGCAGGATCGCTATTGCCCCCAACTACAATTCTCGATTGTGGACCTCGGGCGAAAAAACCAGCGTCCACAACTATAAATTAGGAATTATGGGTTTTTAGTTGGTAATGGGTAGTTTAAGGTTATTTTAGACTTTTGGCTCTATTAGGGTTTGAGCATGTTACTATTTAAACTTAACTCTTAATAAGGATCCAATTTTTTGTGCGTGAATAGTAACTTTTTCTTGCGATTAAGCAAATTTTATCATCGTTCAGTGATTGAACAAAGACTTATCAAAGGGTTGGCATCCTTTGTGGCGTCCATTTTGCTGGCAAAATTCATCTGAGGCTATCTCCAAGGTTTTCAAGGACAGGTTCTTTGGGGGTCTACGGGATCTTGGATCGGGTTTCGTCTTTTTCGTATCCGGTTTCGTATCAATTGGTATCAGAGTCAGATTTCAGGTTTGACTTTTTTTTTTTCCTTTTTTTCTTTGTTTTCTTTCAGTCTTTCAATTTTGTCTCCTTTTTGTTTACTGTGTGTCGTTGATCCAAAAAAAAAAACAAAAGAAAAAAAATCAAGTCTAAAAATTGCGTGTGTCAGACGTTGAAAAAAAAAAGAGGAAGTAAAAGTCTGATACATTCAACTCTTGCTTAAATTTTCAATTGAATTTTCTTTCTTTTGCATGCTTATTACGTTTGATTTCGTCAGTGCTTAATTCTTGGTTCGTCCTGTTTGCTTTAGTAATTTTTTATGTAAGTCGGTCATAAAAACAAAAAAAAGGGTTCACGCCTGTGACCACAAAAAAAAAGGGTTCACGCATATGACCCAAAAAAAAAAAAAAAAAACTCATTATTTTTGTTTTTGTTTTTTTTTTTTTATTTTTGCCAGTTACCAACAACCAAACAAAATAAAGAAACAGGCATTGTGATTCACAAAACAAAGGCCCCGCGTGTGCCCATGCCTAACAATTGTAGTATTTAGTTTGGCTCTTAAGCTTCAATTTAATATTTGGTATTCTTTGTCAGTCAAAAAAAAAAAAAATCCTTCATTGGCTTGCGCAGATCAGTGGGTAGTAGAGATTGTTTGCTTTTTGGCATTTTGCATGAGAATTTTGTTAATAGGTTGTTGCTGCAGTTAAAAAAAATTGATCTTGTTTATTTTATTCATTCATGTTGCGCTCTAGTTTTAGATTTTATTGATCGAATATCGTCGTTGCTTATCGAGTCATGTCTTATTCTTTTCTTGATACCCTTATTCATTTGATTCCATGTGGATTTTACTGACTTTTGGACTACACACGGATTGTACAATCCATTGGTGGTTAGCGTTCGACATTGAACGAAGGTAATCATTCGAGGGGAGTGTTTGAGAGATAGTGAAACACGAGAGCTTGTGAGGTTTCATTTATTTAATTAATTTAATTCTTTCTTGTTATTACTAATGTTTGTTAAGTAAGATGACATAGAAAGATATGGACGTTGATGGGAGGTTTGATACCCTGGAGAATAATATGACTGAGTTCCGAGAGATGTTGGAACTATGAATGCGGCAATAGAGAAGTTTTCGAGGGAGGTTACTAGTCTCCAATTCTCTAGTGTTCAGAAGGAGGTTGATGGGCCACAACAATCTAGGCCGGAACAGGCATAGCAACAACCATATAGGGTATCTATACATGAGGTTTAGGCCGAGAATAATCTGGATGATATAGAGGAGTTGGATGAGTTCGAAGATTAGGAAATATGTATAGACCGCGAGATAGGCGTTATGAGAGGAGATATGACCGGCGGGACATGAAGTTTGATGAGCGAAGAGGTTTTCAGAGAGGAGATAGAAGGGCCTATGGGGGAGTTTGAGAGATAGTGAAACACGAGAGCTTGTGAGGTTTCACTTATTTAATTAATTTAATTCTTTCTTGTTATTACTAATCTGTTTGTTAAGTAAGATGACATAGAAAGATATGGACGTTGATGAGAGGTTTAATACCCTGGAGAATAATATGGCTGAGTTCCGGGAGATGTTTGGAACTATGAATGCGGCAATAGAGAAATTGTCGAGGGAGGTACTAGTCTCCAATTCTCTAGTGTTCAGAAGGAGGTTGAGGGGCCACAACAATCTAGGCCGGAACAGGCAGAGCAGCAACCATATAGGGTATCTATACATGAGGTTGAGGCCGAGAATAATCTGGATGATATAGATGAGTTGGATGAGTTCGAAGATTAGGAGAATATGTTATAGACCGCGAGATAAGTGTTATGAGAGGAGATATGACCGGCGGGACATGAGGTTTGATGAGCGAAGAAGTTTTCAGAGAGGAGATAGAAGGGCCTATGGGGGAGAAAATAGACGATTTTGAGATAGATATGGGAGAGATGCATATGGTGAGCATAATTATGAATATCCGAGGGAGCCTGATAGAGGGAGATCATGGTATGAGAGATGATATTGATGGTGACTTGGGCAGTATCAAGATGAAAATTACATCTTTCCACGGCAGAACTGATCCAGAGGCGTACTTGGACTGGGAGAGAAAAATTGAACTGATCTTTAATTGTCACAGATATTCTGATGAGAAGAAGTGAAGTTAGCTGCCATTGAGTTTTCAGACTATGCGGTGATTTGGTGGGATCATTTGGTAACTAATAGGAGGAGGAACCTTGAGAGGTCAGTTCATACTTGGGATGAGCTAAAAACTCTCATGCGTAAGAAGTTTTTTCCAAGCCACTATTACAGAGAGTTATATCAGAAGCTACAACATTTGTATCAGGGGTCGAAGACTATTGAGGACTATCATACAGAGATGGCGGTAGCGATGATTAGGCGAATGTGGTGGAGGATAGAGAAGCCACAATGACTCAGTTTTTTAGGAGGGTTAAATAAGAAGATTGCGAGTGTAGTTGAGTTGCATCATTGTGGAGTTAGATGATATGCTACATATGGCGATCAAGGTAGAAAGACAGTTGAGGAAGAAATCTGCATCTAGATACACTGCACATGGAACTTCTGCTTGGAGGTGGAAGTGGCCTAGTAATGAGCGGAGAGAGAGGGTTCAATAAGCCCAAGGCTGATGGTGGTAATGGAAAAGAAGTGGAGGCAGGTAGGTTTAAGGTTAAGTCTGAAGTGGTAATTCCAATATCCAAGGAGGTAAAGTGTTTTAAGTGCTTGGGTATGAGACATTATGCATCACAGTGTTGGGTTTTCTAGGTCTTCCCAAGATCAAATTAAGCTATGAAAAACATGTGAATACATCAAAGTAAAGTTGCGGAATACTCACTTTGATCAGATTTTGCGATGCGAAGAACACAAAATTTTTGCTCCATGGATGAAGCTCTCGGCCAAGCCTAAACTTTGCGCTCCTTGTTTCGGTCAACCCCTCTTTGTGTGCTCCAAGCTCCAAGCTTTGTGAATGGATTCCATGCTCATGAATGGGTTTCCCTATCACTTTTGTATGACCCCTTTGGTGTGTTAGCACTTGGAAATTTTGCCACAAAATTTCCCTTAGTCTTTTGATGCTCTCGGCATTGAAGGAAAAAAAAGAGGAATGGCACCTTGTGCCGTGAGATGATGGAGATAGTGAGAAGAGTGTGTTGGTTATTTTGATTTCAAAAATCAAAAATAAAATATACCAAAATTTTGGTAAATCATCTTCAATCATACCAACTTGGAGTGTTTAACACAGTATCACCAACCACCAATTTCTATCAATATAAAGTGATAAAGTTGACTAGTGATGTGACTTGTGGGCCCCACTTGATTCGAAATACGAGTGGGCCCGCAAACACTCCCGGGTTCGGGTTCGCTAATTCCGAATTAACGAATTTTCCGTTGCGACGTAATTAAATCAAATTTAATTAAATAATTATGCCTAGTAAATTACTATTCACGTCGCTAGCGAATTAATTCTAAATTAACTCGTTCGCCCGAATTAAAATCCAATTTTAATTCCGCGTCGAAATCTAATTTTGTATAATATATCGAATATATTATTTTATCGATTAATTCCAAATTAATCGTTCTCTCTCTTTAAATAATATTTTATTCCAGATAATTAATCCCAAATTAATCATAGATTAATAATCATAGATAATTTTCTCTCTCTAATAATTAATCCCAAATTAATTATGTGCGAGTCATACGTCATCGGTGAATCTTCGGGAAGCGACCCATGAGATCCCGGATATGTTGGCAGTAAATCCGGTCGTCGGACTATCCGAACACGTACGTACCTAGTACTACGTTTTTACCGATTTACAAGACATGGTTGGCTTCTAGCAAAGCACCGTGCCTACCCAATTCTCCAGAAATATTCTTAAAGGAATATGTAATCTATATCAGGGTAGTACATAGTATTGCGTATTGCGATCCAGTATCGGATGTCACGTGCTAGGCCTGGGGCTGGAATTGTGTCTGCCCCGTACGAAGCACATATCGGATCTCTGGTAACTAGTCTCTATAATCGGATAATCATGACCTAGTCATATTATCCCGATGACTGCAGTACTAAAGAGTACTAGTTCCGTATCCTACGTGACCATCATCTCCATATGACTGGAGTGATACTTCCATCTTGACATCACACCCAATACACTACGATTCTCAATATACCCAGAAGAGGCGTACACAGAACCTGTTAAAGCCCTGGACGACCAAAACCAAAGTATATTGATTGTCGCAAGTATTAGCGTGCAAGTCTCAGGTTAAGACCAAATACACCTACCCTGATTCGGACTTCCATAGACACATAGTCATACTACCAATGGAATTCCGAGGGGTCTATCCAGAGCGAAGCTGTTTCCGTACCATCGGTAAACACAACCTCCTATTACACTTGCATAAGTATCCAATACCAAATATATGAGAACTATGCTGTTATGCTCACACAACGCGCACAAGTGCAATATTAGTCTATTCCGCATTATCGATGTCCAATCTCGATAATACTACGACTAGGGATGTTTTAATGATTAAACCTTCATGGATTGATACTGTCTCATATCTTATCAATCCGGAACTAATCATATGGACTTTTATCATTTATATATCCCGGTAATCCAATTACAAATGATAAAAGAGCAATTTCCTTTGTCACATAGTTAATTTGTACAACAACACCATGTTCTGTACAAATAGTGATGCTATGGGTCATAATTGTCCAACAATCTCCCACTTGGCCTATAGCCAATCACTCAAGTGTCCTACACTTGAACTATGTACGGTCGCTCAAACTTCTGCTGAGAAACTGCTTTCGTCAGCGGATTTGCAAATTATCATCTGATGCGATTTATTCGATCATCACATCGCCACGATGTATGATCCGAACGAATCAGATGAATAGTTGAAGTATATTGGATCGTTGATGAGACCATTAATTCTTTAGCCTGTGTTGTAGCCTAGCTCAGCTGCTAACAGAACTACTCCTAATCTAATTAGGATATATATAGATCCAAAGTGCTTCTATTGCTGCCTCAGCTGCAGCAATATTCCGCTTTTGTTTTTATTCGGCAACAGTATCTTGCTTGGAAGATTTCCAGCTCACTGTTCCGTTATTCAAACTATATAGTACCCTTATTACGACTTATAGTCATTTTTATCGGTTAGGAAACTTGCAGCAGTGAACCCAGTCACTTCAAGTTCTCATTTCCATAGCTTAAGAAAGCATCCTTAGTTCATCTAAGATACTTAAGGATGTTCTTAACATCAATCCAGTGACTATCACTTGGATTGGCCTGATTGTGACTCCATATGCTCAAAGCATATGAGACACCAGGTCGCGTACATTTATTTCAATGTACGAGTTCTCGGAGAGTGCCAACAACTTTTAGATCTATCCCAGTAGATCCTTATTCCTAGAATAAAGGTTGTCTCTCCCAAGTAGTCTACGGAGAATTTTCATGAAAGCCAAGCTTTCACCGATTGTATTATGGGAATATCATTTCCAAGAAATGATATATCATCATTATTTAGGACAATCACTGTCAGTGCGCTCCCACTAACCTCCTTATATACACAAGAATCATTTTCGTTTTGAATTAAATCATATACCATTATGATTACATCAAAACGATAGTTCCAAGAACGCAATGCTTGCTTCAATCCATAAATGGATCGATTTAACTTGCAAACCTTGTTTGCTTGTTTTGGTACGACAAAACCGTCAGGATGTTGTAAACATCCTCCAAAAGGTTTCGTTTAAGGAAAGCGATTTTGACGTTCAGCTGCCATATTTCATAAATGAAACATGCAGCATTAGCAAGCATTATCCAAATGGATTTAACCATGGCAACGAGTAAAAGGTTTCGTCGTAATCGACACAATGTTGATAACGATACCTTTTCGCTACAAGCCTAGCTTTGTACGTTGGTATGTTGCCATCCATGTATGTCTTCCTTGAAGACTTATATAGTACCAATAGGCACAATGCCTTCCGGTACATCAACCAGTGTCCAAACTTGGTTGGTATACATGGAATCCATTTCGGACTTCATGGCACTTTGCCATAATAGGGAGTCGATACCTTGTATCACTTCCTCATACGTAGTCGGTTTGTCTTCCTCAATAAGATTGACATCTTTACGAGGTGAGATCAGAAACCCATACCTCCCAGGTTGTTTTCTGACTCTCTCCGACTTACGCGGTTCTTGTGTATTCGAAGATTGTGGTACAGTTTCATCCTTGATGAACTGTTTGTGTTCCATTAAAGAATCGGTGCCTGGAACAGTATTACTCCGATTTTCATCGAGTTTTACTTTCCTCCCACTTACCACTGCATATAGGTATTCCTCTTAGGAAAACCGCATGGCGAGCAACAATTAAATTGTTCTCTTGTGAGTTGTATAAGTACTATACTTTGGTTACCCTAGGATAACCTACAATTTAGGCACTTATCCGATTTGGGTTCTAGTTTGGTATCATCCAAACATATGCCTAGCATTCCCAAATCTTCAGGAATGAGAAAACCCGGTTTCTTTCCTGTTCATATCTAATATGAAGTCTGTCAAAAGATTTTATGGAACCTTATTCAAAATAAGTTTTGCACTGTTTAATGCGTATCCCTAGAAGGAAAATGGTAGCTCAGAGCGACTCATGATTAACCTTATCATGTCCAACAAAATTCGGTTTCTCAGTTCGGACACACCGTCAAATTGAGGTGTTCCGGGAGGAGTCCACATTGAAAGAATACTATACTCTTTCAAGTAATTGAGAAACTTATTGCTTAAGTATTTTCCACCATGGTCTAACCGTGACGGTTTAATACTTTAGCCGATCTGTTTGTACTTCGTGTCGAAACTCTTTGAATTTATCAAAAGTTTCTGATTCGTGTTTCAAAAGAAACACATAACCATAACGCGATGCCACATCCGTAAAGGTTACGAAGTATTCATATCCACCTCTAGCCTAGCTAGATATGGGCCCACTTACGTCACTATGAACGAGGGCTAACAATCGGTGGCACTTGTACTTTTACCAAGTAAAAGGTGTTTTTTAGGCACTTTGCCTAATAAACTAGATTCGTAGACATCATTTGAATAGGATCAAATCCGTCCTAGTATCCACTCTTCAAAAGTGTGGATATACGAGTCTTGTTTAATGTGTCCCAGACAACAATGCCACAAATAAGTCTCATCTGATAATTCAGTTTGAGCTATTTGTTTGTCATGTTATATGTTTGAGATTCATTTATATTCAAAATATAAATACTGTTATTCACATCTAATGTGTTTATCTCAATATCATCTTTATAAAAAAACACTTTAGTGTTCTAGAATATAAAGGTATATCCGCAACGGATTAAACCCTGATATAGAGATAATGTTTCTAGTCAAACTAGGTACATTTAACAGTTTCCTAATTTAAGTACACACCGAAGGGTAGTTCCTAAACTTAGGTTTCTACGGTTAAAACAGCGACTCTTGTCCCGTTTCCGATTCGCAGGTCGATCTCAACTAAAGCCAGTCTCCTGCTAATCAGCAGATTCCGCACATCAGTACATATTTATGTACCACATCTAGTATCAAAATCCAATTTTGAAACTAATAGTGAACATTTTTATGACAAACATACTTGAAGCCGGAGCATTGCCCCTCTTCAATTCCTTCATGTCTGCCTTGTCCATACGGTAGTCACGCATCTAGTGACCCCGTTTTCCATAGTTTAGGCAGACATCTCGGGACATGTCTTTTGTTTTTCTAGAAGACTGTGATGATTTTGCCTTTGCCCCTTTTAGAAGCTCTGGCTTTGCCTCCTTGAGCATAACCATTAACTCTCCGAGAGTTTACTCTTGGTTCATATTGAACCTGCCCCAGCTTTCGGGTAGAGACTATAAGATCAAATCTTTGGAAGTCTCAGCCACGTAGGTAATGCCCAGATAACCTAGCTTATCGATGTCAGCAGTCATCTGCGACACCTAGTGCTCGACAGATGTATCCTCTGACATACACGAGCTAAAGAGCTTCTTTTGCAGTTTGTACTTCTAAAATTTAAGAATAAATCTATGAAGATCTTTAATTTCATCATCATGGTACAAAAATCTAATCCTTAATTCTGACGACAGAATTAAAGTGTCATTGCATCTAATATAAAGGATTGAGCACTAAAGTTATCATCACATGAATCTTCCAAAGATCATGTTCTACTATTTGTTCAACTCTGGGCTTAGGCCCAAGAGGTTTCTCCATCAAATAGAGTAACTTCTTAGTTCCCAGGATTATCCTGAGGTTTTATTCCCATTCTGAAAATTAAAGCCGTTTAATGACATTTTACCCAGGTTTATTTTAAACGAATCTTTCAGCTAATCTTTCAGCTATCTTGATTGCTATAGTCCAACTATCCAATCAACGATTTCAGGTACTATTGATATAATGATTACTATAGTCTAACTATATAATCAACTATAATTTGATTGGTTAAATTCAAATATATTGATTACTATAATCCAATTATATAATCAACTATAATTTGAAGTAGTTTGAATACAGTCCAACTTTTAATTAAAACAACGATTAAATATTAGTCCAACTAATATATATTTATATTAATGACGAAAAATGAAATGAGCGCGTATTGGCAAGTATCTAAACGAAATTGCAAATTTAATACTTGCCTCCCACTATTTTTCGGCGAGCCTCTAACCCTCTGTTGAGTACTCGGAAACCTTGTTTCCTAGTGGGCTAGGATCCCGTTAAATAACACACAACCTTGACTTTGGCCAACAAGCTGTATGATATTTAACTAGGTAGATCTCTAAGATCAATTGGATCTCATCCAATTCCTAGATCCAGTAGGTGGACATCCAAATCCGAAACATATATCTAATATATGCCAATATATCCAATATATTGCCTAACCTTTTTCCTCTGAATCAATTAAGCCTTGGCTTTGGCACAACAAACTTAATGATTCCAGTTAAGCGGGACCCATTGACTTTGGAAAGCTTCGTAATCGATGTCGATGGACAAAGTGATCTTGACTTTGGCCAACAAATCACAACTTGGACAAGACATGCGATATGGAACAAAGCCTTCATGATTCAAACACATCCGCGATGGACAAAGGTCTTGACTTTGGCCAACAAACCAGTGCCAATCTTGGATCTTGAGAATGAATCATTCAATGGAAGGAAAAACGCTTAATATTTGTTGAGGGTTTTTTTCGTAATTGGAAACCAATTAATTATCTTTGATTAGGTCTCATCATACACCCTTAAACATGCATTCTAAAAGCATAATAAGGCGCGATAAATAAATTAATAATGATATGCGGATGGATATTTAAAACATTTGTTCCTAGAACAAATCTCTCAATTTCCTCTCTCCCGCTAGCACAAATCTTACTTCTACCCAATTACATAACACTTCTAAAGAAACCTCATTTACATTGAGGGGAATAGGTGAGAAGAGAAATACAAAGAGTCAAGAGGTAATAGGCTGGACACGCAGGTCCAAATTAATAAATTCTAAATTTATTACAACAATTTCCAAAATTGCCCTCACCCATCTAATATCCATCCGATCTACATTATTCATACATCACATCCATGTATTCACAAAAAGCATGTTATCAATCAATCTAATCAATTAATTAATCTGAAATTAATGACCATCCAATGTTCAAACAACGATTTGATTTGCGCGAGTCAAACTCATTTTAAGAATAAGTACTCAAAGTACGAATTCTCGAATTATATCAAACTACAACATTAAATCCAATTTAATTTGTATTCAATACTAATTCTTTATTTAATTCCAAATTAAATAATTACACTTTATTAATGAGCCTTTACGACTTAGATTCTAAATCTAATCCTTACGGGTCTTAAAGCCCAATTAACATCAAATGTCAATTTAATTAAAGTCCAATGGGCTTTCAATTAATTTATAAGGCATGGAATTTGACAACCAAAGCCCAATAAGGAATCACCATTTGCCAAAAATCAATTTAGGCCCATTAGGCCCAATTAAAATTTTAAAGGCCCATTTAATCATATTGGACTTTATGGAAATGGTTTTAGGCCCAATTGGATCCAACCAATTAACCTAAACCAAACTTGGCCCAACCAAGCCCATTAAGCCCAAATACAACTTTAAAAGCCCAATTCCAAATTTAGCCCAACTAATTAAATTTCAATATTCTAATATCACAATTTAATTAATTAAAGTGTATTAGCCATAATTAATTATTCAAATTGACATTTCAAAATACAATTTAATCAATTAATCATGCTAATCATCATCAACACATGTCCAACATTATTGAATCAAAAAATCAATAATTTCCATGCTTGATGTCACGGCAATTTGGGGTTTTCTAAAATCGATTTCGATTTCAATCCAATTAAATCCTAAATCAATTTATTCCCAAGTCTTCAACTCATCCAATGAATCAAAAAAATAAAATTACCATGACATTTAGGGCATCATCAACTTTCGGCCAAGCCTATATTTGGGAAAAATTGATCCAATTCAATTTTCATCAAATTGATCATGCATAACACTATGTTATCATCATTCAAGCAGACTCAATCAAACAATTTCATCAAAACATGCTCAAATCAAATTTACCCAAATTTTACCCTAATCAATTTCATGCTTAATAAGCTCTGATACCATTGTTGGGTTTTCTAGGTCTTCCCAAGATCAAATTAAGCTATGAAAAACATGTGAATAAATCAAAGTAAAGTTGCGAAATACTCACTCTGATCAGATTTTGCAATGCGAAGAACACAAAAACCTTTGCTCCATGGATGAAGCTCTCGGCCAAGCCCAAATTTTATGCTCGTTGTTTCGGTCAACCCCTCTTGTGTGCTCCAAGCTCCAAGCTTTGTGAATGGATTTCATGCTCATGAATGGGTTTCCCTATCACCTTTGTATGACCCCTTTGGTGTGCTAGCACTTGGAAATTTTGCCACAAAATTTCCCTTAGTCTTCTTGATGCTCTCGGCATTGAAGGAAAAAAAAAGGAAATGGCACCTTGTGCCGTGAGATGATGGAGAGAGTGAGAAGAGTTGTGTTGGTTATTTTGATTTCAAAAATCAAAAATGATATACCAAAAATTTTGGTAAATCATCTCCCATCATTACCAACTTGGAGTGTTTAACACATTATCACCAACCACCAACTTCTATCACTATAAAGTGATAAAGATGTGACTGATGTGACTTGTGGGCCCCACTTGATTCGAAATACGAGTGGGCCCGCAAACACTCCCGGGCTCGGGTTCGCTAATCCGTATTAATGAATTTTTCCGTTGCGACGTAATTAAATCAAATTTAATTAAATAATTATGCATAGTAAAATTACTATTCACGTCGCTAGCGAATTAATTCTAATTAACTCTTTCGCCCGAATTAAAATCCAATTTTAATTCCGCGTCGAAATCCAGTTTCGTATAATATATCGAATATATTATTTTATCGATTAATTCCGAATTAATCGTTCTCTCTCTATAAATAATATTTTTATTCCAGATAAAATATCTCTGTAATTAATCATAGATTATTTTCTCTCTCTAATAATTAATCTCAGATTAATTATGTGCGAGTCATACGTCATCGGTGAATCTTCGGGAAGCGACCCATGAGATCCCCGGATATGTTGGCAGTAAATCCGGTCGTCGGACTATCCGAACACGTACGTACCTAGTACTACGTTTTTACCGATTTACAAGACATTTTGGCTTCTAGCAAAGCACCGTGCTACCCAATTCTCCAAAAATTCTTAAAGGAATATGTAATCTATATCAGCGTAGTATACGTAGTATTGCGTATTGCGATCCAGTATCGGATGTCACGTGCTAGGCTAAGGCTGGAATTGTGTATGTCCCGTACGAAGCACATGTCGCATCTCTGGTAACTAGTTCTCTATAATCGGATAATCATGACCTAGTCATATTATCCCGATGACTACAGTACTAAGAGTACTAGTTCCGTATCCTACGTGACCATCATCTCCATATGACTGGAGTGATACTTCCATCTTGACATCACACCCAATACACTACGATTCTCAATATACCCAGAAGAGACGTACACAGAACCTGTTAAAGCCCTGGACGACCAAAACCAAAGTATATGATTGTCGCAAGTATTAGCGGTGCAAGTCTCAGGTTAAGACCACAATACACCTACCCTGATTCGGACTTCATAGACACATAGTCATACTACCAATGGAATTCCGAGGGGTCTATCCAGAGCGAAGCTGTTTCCGTACCATCAGTAACACAACCTCCTATTACACTTGCATAAGTATCCAATACTTAAATATATGAGAACTATGTCGTTATGCTCCCACAACGCGCACAAGTACAATACTAGTCTATTCCGCATTATCGATGTCCAATCTCGATAATATTACGACTAGGTATGTTTTACTGATTAAACCTTCATGGATTGATACTGTCTCATATCTTATCAATCCGGAACTAATCATATGGACTTTTATCATTTATATATCCCGGTAATCCAATTACAAATGATAAAAGAGCAATTTTTGTTGTCACATAGTTAATTTGTACAACAACACCATGTTCTGTACAAATAATGATGCTATGGGTCATAATTGTCCAACACACAGTGCCCCAACAAACGAACACTAATAATGAAGGAAGATGGTAATATCGACTCCACAGAAGATGAAGTGGAAGATGAGATGCAAGCGTTAGAGGATGCTAATGACAATGAGGGAGCATCATACCCACTAGATAACTTGTCGCTTGTGTCTATGAGAGCATTGACAGCACATATAGTCAAGGAGGAGACCGAGCAGCAGAGAGAGAATATTTTTCATACTAGGTGTAGTGTGAATGAGAACTCATGTAGTATGATCATAGATGGGGGTAATTGCACCAACGTGGCTAGCACAACATTGGTGGCAAGATTGGGAGTGTCATGTTTACCACATCCTAAGCCATATAGGCTAAAGTGGCTTAATGAGTGTGGTGAGGTCAAGGTGACCGAGCATGTATTGTTGACTTTTACCATTGGACCTTACACAGATGAGGTGTTGTGTGATGTGGTACCCATGAAGCAGGCCATATACTTTTGGGGAGGTCGTGGCAGTTCGATAGGAAGGTGATACATGATGGGTTTCGAAACAAATATTCATTCTAGCATAAGGGCAAACCCATTACATTATACCATTTGATACCAAGACATGTCCATGATAATCAAGTCAATTACAGTTGGAAAGAGAAAAAGAGAGAGAGAGGAGAGAGAAGCTGCATCCTTGGGGGTACGAGTGATAATAGTGAGAAAATGGGATCCAAAACCCGAGAGTGGGGGAAACATTGGGATTAGAACCGAGAGTAAACCCAAGGGAAAGGGGGCTGAGGGAGAGAGTGAGAAGAAATGGAGAGTGAAAAAGAGTTTTTATCTTGATGAGAGAGAAGTGAGGAGAGCCTACAAAGCTAGAAAACTCATGTTGCTACTAGTGTATAAAGACACCACATTTTTCTTTACTTACTAACACTATAATTCACTTCATGTTTCTATTTCTTCTATTTTGCAGGAATTTGAAGACGTGCTCACAAAGGACATCCCTAATGGGCTCCCACCCATTCGATGGATAGAACATCATATTGATTTCGTACTTTGAGCTGTCATTCCTAATAGACCCGCATATAGGAGTAATCCTAAGAGACCAAAGAACTTCAGAGGCAAGTTGAGGAGCTGATGGAGAAGGGTTATGTACGAGAGAGTATGAGCCCGTGTGCAGGTGCGGAGTTATTAGTGCCTAAGAAGGATGAGACGTGGCGTATGTGTGTGGATTTTCGTGCCATCAATAATATCACGGTAAAGTATCGAAATCTCATTCCTAGACTAGATGATATGTTATATGAACTGCATGGATCTAAGATTTTCAGTAAAATTGACCTTAAGAGTGGATATCACCAGATTCGTATGAGAGGGTGACGAGTGGAAGACAACTTTTAAAACTAAGTATAAGCTATATGAGTGGTTAGCAATGCCTTTTGGTTTAACAAACACCCCTAGTACTTTTATGAGGCTTATGAACCATGTGTTGCGTGCATGTATAGGGAAGTTTGTAGTGGTCTATTTTGATGACATATTAGTATACAATAAATCTTTAGATGAACATGTAGGTCATTTGAAAAGTGTGTTTGATATTTTAAGAAAAGAAAATTTATTTGCTAATTATAAGAAATGCACATTATGCATGGATAGAGTCGTTTTTCTTGGCTTTGTAGTAACTGCAGATGACATAGAGGTGGACGAAGAGAAAATTAAAGCGATTAGGGATTGGCCAACACCTACTACAGTGTCTGAGGCTAGAAGCTTTCATGGATTGGCGAGTTTCTATAGGCGCTTTGTGAAGGATTTCAGTAGCATAGCCGCACCCTTGACTGAGGTAGTTAAGAAGACGGTGGGATTTCAATGGGGTGAGGCTCAAGGGAGTGCTTTTCAGACTCTCAAGGAAAGGTTATGCAGTGCACCTGTCCTCGCACAACCGAATTTTGAGAGCACATTTGAGATAGAGTGTGACGCAAGTGGCATAGGTATTGGGGTGGTATTGATGCAAGAGAAAATACCTATTGCGTACTTTAGTGAGAAGTTGAATGGAGCAGCTCTGAGATATCCCACATACGATAAGAAGTTGTATGCACTCGTTAGAGCACTGTAGAATTAGCAGCATTACCTATGACCTAAAGAGTTCGTGATACACACAGATCATAAGAGTTTGAAACACCTTAAGGGGCAAGGAAAACTGACAAGAGGCATGCTAAATGGATGGAGTTTGTAGAGACATTCTCGTACGTCATTCGCTACAAACAAGGTAAGGAAAATGTAGTTGCATATGCCTTATCACGCAAATATGTTTTACTTACTTCTTTAGGTGCTAAAATGTTAGGGTTTGAATTTATTAAAGAGCTTTATGCATGTGATGTGGATTTTTGTGATATATATGATGCATGTATTAAATCTGTATTTAGTAAATTCTACCAGCATGAGGGATTTCTGTTTAGAGAAAACAAGTTATGCATTTCTTCTTGTAGTAGGCGTGAACTATTAGTGAGAGAAACTCATGGAGGCGGATTAATGGGATATTTTGGAATTAGTAAGACCCTAGAAACCTTAAATGAGCATTTTTACTGGCCTTAGATGAAGCGCGATGTAGAGCGAATTTGTGATCGGTGTCTCACTTGTAGAAATGCCAAATCTAGGGTGAAGCCTCATGGACTATATACTCCATTACCTGTACCTAGTGAACCATGGGTAGATATCTCGATGGATTTTGTGTTGGGTTTACCTAGGACTAAGCGAGTAAGGATTCCATTTTTGTAGTGGTTGATAGATTTAGCAAAATGGCACATTTCATTGCATGTCATAAAACTGATGATGCCACTAACATATCAGACTTATTCTTTAGAGAGTTAGTACGACTACATGGGATTCCTAGGAGTATAGTTTCTGATAGATATGTCAAGTTCTTGAGTCATTTCTAGAAGGTTTTGTGGGGTAAGTTAGGGACTAAATTACTTTATTCTACTACGTGTCACCCTCAAACAGATGGACAGACAGAAGTGGTCAATATGACCTTGACTTAATTGCTTCGCACCATAGTCACTAAGAATTTAAAATCATGGGAAGAATGTTTGTCATTTATAGAGTTTGCATACAATAGGTGCATTCATTCTTCTACTTCATATTCACCTTTTGAAATTGTATATGGATTTAACCCACTAACGCCATTGGATTTATTGCATTTGCCTGTTGAGGAAAGAGTAGGTTTAGATGGGAAAAAGAAAGCAGAATTGGTGAAACAAATACATGAGAAATCACGTGAACACATATTACGGAAAAATGAGCAGTACGCTTCTCATGCGAATAAAGGCCGTAAACGCGTGGTGTTTGAGCCTGGTGATTAGGTTTGGCTACACATGCGTAAGGAGAGGTTCCCATTTCAGCGGAGATCCAAGCTTCAACCTCGGGGAGATGGTCCTTTTCAAGTCGTCGAAATGATCAATGATAATGCATATAAGCTTGATCTGTCTGGTGAGTATAATGTTTATGCTTCATTTAATGTTTCTGATTTATCCCCTTTTGATGCAGGTGTCGTTTCGAGGTCGAATCCTTTTCAAGAGGGAGGGGATGATGTGATCGTAGCTGCATTTGTTTCGGTCCAGACCACAATCGGTCCAATCCATGTACCGGTTGGACCAATTACAAGACACAAAGCTCATAAGATCAAAGACGCTATGGCAGGCCTGGCCCAACGTCATGTAGATGAATTGAACAAGCACATTCGAGACCAATTGGACTTCAAGGAAGAGGGTTCAAGAGTTATACACTTGACCCAAGTCATCGAGGAGCAGCATAGATCGTTTTCAGTTATTTAGACTTATTTTCATCATATTATTATTTATTTGCATATATGGAAATAATCTGAATACCTGTGACGGAGGGATTATACGTATGCAATGACCTCGACCTGTATAGTTCAGAGAGTTTATCTGTGTTCGTCACAATTTACGAGTAGGTAGATTGTGGACACGGAATTTGATTTCATGACGGATATGCGTAAACCTAAAGAGTCTCACTAATGAAATATACTCGTAGAGCACTAGGACAACTTTTATGAATAATACTGATTATTTAAAAGTTGTTTAACGGTTAAACGAAGATACATGCAAAAGTTTCTTTTTTGGTCATTTCCTAATTAATGTGTATTTGTATTTAATGTACGATTTTATTAAATACACATTAATTAAATGTCAAATTATGATATTTGACATATATTATTAATATATGTATTTTTATTATTTAATATAAATATAATACATATATTTATGATATTTGTATTTAATTATGTGATTATTTAAATATTAAATGATTAAATTAATTAAAGAGTCATGCTAACTAGTGCCCTAAGGGCACTCATTAAGGATCTATTTTTGGTAAGTTTTTATATTACTTTTATGGGGAATGTAAAAAATTATCAAAACATTAATTACTTTTTTATTTTTCCTATAAAAATTTTCCTAAAATGGATCCTTAACAAGTGCCCTAAGGGCAATCATTAACATTTCCCTTAATTAAATAATAAATATCTTTGGTAATAATTAAGTTAGCAAATGGCCAAGGTTGATTAGTAAAACTTGTTGTATTTCATTAAATGTTATAGTGAGCAAATACAACAAGTTATCTAAATCATTTTCTATTTAATTATATTGAAACAAAAAATGAAAATATATTGTATTTGTTTTTCTTCTCATTCTCGGCAAAGTGAAGGAAAATATATAAGTTTTGTTTCATTTTTATAAGTTCAAGTTACTGCATGATTGCTTAAAAGCTCATGCATAGTTTCTGACTTTTTGTAATTAATATTATAACATCATAAATCATAGTAATTAAGCATTTAATCTCATAATAATACTACACTTGTATACATAAATTGTATATAGAGTGACGTCACATATCATAGCCTACTTGAAAATCCAAAACTAAAATTAGCATCCGATAGCAACATTGACGAAACCAAAACATGAATTTTGAAATACCAAAAGATAAGGTTCGCTCAACAAAAACAGGTACCCAAACGCAAAACACAAAAACAACTGACATATAAAGGTTGAGATAGATCCACTCTAAAACCCTTTTGATGATGAAGAAGAGAGTTTACATAAACAAGTTGGGCCTTGAAGCCTTGTATGTGGTCCTCAGCTTCCTGCTTGGTGGTCTGACCTTCCTGAACACCAAAGGGAACTTGATTTTTGAATTGTGGAATTGCTTTGTGCTCTCTCTCTTGCATAGCTTGGCTGGGATGGTGGCAGTTTTGATAATTTGAATGCAAGGAAACCTGACCCTGTGACGGGAAGCCATCTCAGTGTACATCTGTTCCACAGCCCCATTCAGAGTGGTATCACGGTACTCCTTGTACATGTTGTGATAACCAGTTCGGCTCTGATAACGCAACCAGATACCATAGTTCTTGATCTTGGTTGGGTTCTTCTCAAAAATCTGCAAGAGATTACAGTTATATGTTTGTAAGCCTTGTATACAGATAGATGCCAGTGCAAAACCCAAAAAGCCATCAAAAAATCAAGCCCTAGAGAATTCAGAAATATGAGAGATTTGATGCTCACAAACAACTAAAGGATAAGAAGCAAGCAAACTTGCAGTCTTACCTTATCAAAGTTACACTTGCATAGCACATCTAAAAATATGTAAGTATGTAACATTTTCTAACACGTGTAATCTAATTGAGACATCTATTAGTTGAGAAGGTTATTCGTAAACATGCAACAATCTCTAACACAATTGCTCATTTATCCTCTAGGTTTAATCAATAAGTCACTAAATCAGGGAGTGAATAGTGATAAGTGATCAAGTAAGTATCCAAAACAATTATCAAATAAATATTTGCAGAAAATTTCACTTTGCAGTACTGAGATTTAGATAATCAGATCATATACCATACAGAACACTATTCATTTGATGAAATATCAAATAAAACCAGAATTCACCATCATAGACAAAAGTAATTTGGCAACAATACTCGTTTCACGCCATAGGAAAACCCATGAAGTTATCTAAAAGGGAAGGTAAATGATAGATTTTTTTGCAACAGCAACATATAAACCAAATCAAACTGATAAATCACAACCACCATGGTCATTCACCAGTAACAAGAGACTTCCTAATCGATAAACATATTAACAAGCAACAGAACACCATATGAAATAAGTAAAAATAAGAAGCATGCCTCATTTATGGCAAGCATTTGGCCATTGCTCTTCTTGACCTTCTTCAGCTTCCTAAGAAAGTACCTGATCAAAATCAGATAATATTAGAAACTCAAAATTATGTTTAAAAAAATCTAAATTCAATCATTCCGTACATAAAACTAAAACCAAAGACCATGATAGAATCACTCACCAAAACTTGGACATGGCGCGAACCTCATTCGTGGCCCACAACTTCATCCTGTAAATCTTCGGATGCTCATCTTTTTCAGTTGGGAGAGCTCTCCCAACAACCTGGTACTGGTGAAACTGCACAACAAATAAAAAACGAATACCCATAAACAAAAAAACCTAAAAATCCATAATCCCCAATTTGGTTCCTAAAATAATAAAACGTAACTAATTAGAAACAGCTTAAGGCGAGAGGAAATAAGCGTACCTTGAAAGTGACCATTTTCGAGGAAAGATAAGATGCGACGATCTGCGCAGCCCAATTCTCCTCTCTCTGTTGTAGAAGAAGATGAGACTAGGTTTTGTTTTGCAATTTATAGCGACGAAAACCCTAAACGATTATTTTGTTGAAGTGACGCCGTTTGAACCCTTAGAATTCAGCTAGATTGATTTGTTAAGTCGACAAAATTATATTTTTAGATTATTAATTTTGATTTTTTTTTTTCTAAAAAAAAATTAGATTTACAAAGATTAAAATTTTTAATTTTTACTTATCATTAAAATATTAAAAAACACAAGATGATTATTTTTTAATATAAAATAAAATTATATATCACCGATTGTGAAACATCATTTATTCATCGTATTTTTTTAATAACAATATCAAACTGAGCCTTATAAATTAGACCCTATTAAAATATACACGTGGTAGAAAGAAAAATATTTGGGAAAAAAGATTGTTTCTTGTAATATTTTCCGCTATGCTATTAAAGTAACGATTAATCACTGCTTAGTCGTAAATTACTATTTGAGCTATTCGATCTGGTTGAATTTGACCGCTTTAAACCAACACAAATTTTGGACGATTTTGACTAATTAATTAGTTGATTTCTGATTTCCAAATTCTCAAAAATCACTCGATTTCATTTTTCAATATTTTATTGGAGTTTTGATTGATAATTTTGTGTGAATAAAGAGAATGAATAATTATATTAGAAAGGATGGAAAAAAGAGTGAGAATAAGCTTTAAACTAAAGAATTATTATCAGAATAATAATACTAATATCCTTAATTTATTATATTTTCTCAAATAAGAATAAATTTTTCCAATTGTATCAAAATAATATGTATTCATATTGATTGAACTAAAGACTATTATATTATTTAATATTTTTTTATTCATAAACTAACACAAGACCCTCACCTTGTATGAGTTGAGCAGATATTTTAGGTATTGATCTTGTAAATGCTTTGGATTTTGTTGGTTTTATAGTTTAGATGAGACAATTGATTTACTTATACGTAATATTTACGTCTAATTCGTTTATCTCTCAATTCTCGAATAATATTTCTAATTCATTGTGCAATAGCTAATAGTTAGAGTTTACATCCTCAAGCACGGTAAATAATAAAAAATTCATGAAATAAAAAAAACTTATAAAAATAATTCAAAATAAAATAATAAATAATAATAGACCCGAAATCCAAAAAATTGGATAGATTTTGTGTGCGACTACTATTTAGGTTTCTTATTTTAATATGAGATTATACTTTTATATGGTAATAGTTTTTTTATTTTAATAATTTATTTTTTAGGATTTTTCAAACAATAAAAATTGAAGAATGACATTTTGAAAATTTATGACCATGAGAAAAGACAATGAGACTGTTGGAGTCAAATTGAAGTAAAGATGACAATTTCGGCCATAAATCCACAAACCCGTAAAAATTTCCCCGTAATGTGTAGATTTTGATAAATATTTAAGTGGATTTGGTGCGGGTTTGGTAAATTAAAACAAAATCCGCTGCGAGTTTGGTACGGATTTGGTAATTAAGCAAAACCCCTGAATACCCACACTGGGTATCTGCTACCCGCAAATTTAAATTTTTTGTTTTATATTATTTAGGGTAAAGAAAATCCACTCATATAAAAGGACTCACATTCTGTAGTTAAGTTTATCAATTTTTTAAATTGCTTCTAGTATTGTATTGGTTTAATCTGCAGTTAATTTTTTTATTTTTTAATCAACTTTATCATTTTTTGAATTGCTTTTGGTATTGTTTCCTGTTTAATATTTACGACTTCATATTGATTTCAAATCAAACTCCACTGACATGTGAAGAAATTATAGATGGTTTAATATTTTGTTTAATTTGGTTTCCATACTATAGATAGAGAATATTTTATCACAGAAATTTTATTTTTATGTAATATTTTAAGAACCGACAAAAAATATGCTGGCTACCAATACGATTTTTGGTCATTTATTTTTATATGCGGGTGCATGTTTGATAATGAAATTTAAAACCTGTTGATGAGTGGTAAATGTATCACTATTTCCCACTCATTTGACCTAATATTTTGTATAGTTTCTTGAGTTTTCTTGAATATTTTAATGTGTTTTGTGTTATTTTATAGGTAAATAAAGTTTCAGGACTCTCTCGAGGTGATTCGGGACCAAAACAGTAAAAAAACGGACCAAAGAGCAAAATGGTCATTTTTAGCGTCACGACGCGCAGCCTGCGTCGTGACCTCTAACGTGCGCCGCTGCCTGCTAAAATGTATCATGCCACGTGTCACAATCTGAGAAGTTTGCTAACATGCGCCAAATGTTAACGTGCGTCTGCCACATGTCAACATCAGAGTAAATACACTAACATGCACTGTGCCACGTGTCATCATCTTATGGTGCCGACAATCGCCATCGCCACGTGTTGTCCACGTGTCATCCACATGTCAGCCACGTGGCCTCCATATCAGCCACATGCCTAGTCAGTGTGCCACGTCATCACCATGTCATCATCAGCTAATCATCACGTGACACGTGTCACAATCCTATGGTGCCGATAATCGCCATCGCCACGTGTCGTCCACGTGTCAGCCACATGGCCTCCACATCAGCCACATGCCAAGTCAGTGTGTCACGTCATCATCAGCTAATCATCGTGTGGCACGTGTCACAGTTCTATGTGCCGATAATCCACATCGCCACGTGTCACCACATCATTGCCATGTCATTTCCACTACATCACCACGTCAGCACAATCATTCAGTTCCCAGCCGCCAGGACACGTGTCAGCCGATCCGGAAAACGCGCTGTATTTGTCCCTGGAAAACACGGTGCGTCGCACTTGAGTTTCTTTAGGGACTTAATAGATTGCATCTTGTTTGTTTAAGTTTTTGTAATTTAATTTAAGCATTTTTACTTTTAGTACTTTTATTTATGCACTTTTACTTTCAATAATAGTTTTATTTTATTTTATTTTTATTTCTTTTATGTTTAGTAGTTAATTTACTGCTGGGGTAAGGGTGAAGCTTTTTACTATTATAATTTAGATAAATCTTCTTTAATTATAATATATAAACTATTTAAAACCTGACTTAACGAGGATACCGTCATATTGGTCGGTTGGTAATTAATTATAAATTGATTTTAACATGACTAAGAATGGATTTCGCCTGGTTAGTCGGTTGATAATTAATTATTAATTTGACTTAATCAGGATACCGCCTATATGGCTGGTTGGTAATTATCACGTAAATTTATATATTATAATAATGGAGATTTCTAAATTAGAAATAGTAAAGGTATATTAATCTCACTTAATTTATAATATGGAAATTGTAATCTAATCACATGGATTAAAAGTTGATACCGCCTTAATGGCTGGTTTTAATTATGTAACATAATGTGACACCGCTTATAGGTCGGTCTTTAGGTGACAGATGATTAGCGCCTATATGGCTGGTTTATGGATAAATAATAACTCCACCTTTATGGCTGGTTCAACTTTATTGGGTAACACAGACAATTTCCATATTATAATAAAGTGAGATTTCTAAAAGTGGATCCCCTAACCCCATCAATTTATTTGTATTTCTAGGGAAGTGATGAAATACAATATTAACAGGATTAATAATTGATTTAATTATATATTGGGTAATTCTTTAGTTTGTTTATTGAGTCTTAAGCTTAATGTTTATTGTTGCCTGATCACCAATAGGATTGATGTGGTAAACTTAAAATGAACTTGACGAAGGGATTTTAAGTTTCAGTCTTAGATTCAATAGCCCATGATCTTCCTTGAGGATAGATAACCCTTTAATAGATTTTCTTACAGGATAGACATATACCTGTCGGGTGGGGGTAATCATAATTGGAACTTGAACTTAATGAATTCAGGTAACTTGATTAACATAGACATATGATTAATTGGGTTATTTGAGTGTTTGCATCTGACCATCAACAGAGGCTTTTGCATATCTTTGTGTTCCAGGTTAGCAAACTGATTGATTACACATATATAAGATAACCAATTCATCATTAGAATAATATTGTGTAGAGTCATGACTCTAGATATTTATCTCTTTTGTTTATTTTCCTTAGTATTTTCTTTTGTGTATTTATTTATTTTATTTCGTAAATCCACATCCAAAAAACCAATCAAGCAATCATTCTCTTCTCCCTTAATTAGATACTTGTAAATAAATAGATTCAATAACTAGTAACAACAGTAGGAATTAAGTCCTGGTGGGATTGATATTTTTACTACTTGAACGATACGTGCGATTGCGTTATACATGTGTGATTACGTCGGTCACCCATAGCGGGCATGGTGCAGATTTGGTAATTTATTTACATATGCGGATGCGGGTAAATAGAAATATAATTGCTATTATCACCAATATGTGGATTTCTAGTAACCAACATAAAGAGTTTACAGTTATAACAACATATTTTGTAGATGGCAATTGGGTTATGCAAAGTCGCATCATTATGTAGTTTCTAAACAACTATTTTTAATAGTCTATTTTGTCTTCAAATGTTTTATATTAATAATATGACATCTATTGATATTTTTTATTTTATTTTTAATATTTTAGTTTTCTACATTGTTAGTTCCATTTTTATTGGTAATGTATGTAACAAAACAAGTTCAATTGAATTGTAATGAGTCTTGAAGATCTCAGAGCAATTGGACTAGTATTTAGCAGATTTTACGTAATGGAATCAGATATGCATTAGTGTTGCGTTCGTGTTTGCGTTTGAACGAGTGGCATTCATTTCACGCTCGTATTTGGGTTCGAACGAAACTTGATAGAAAGTTCACGTGTGTAGTACATTCATTTTCCCGTTTGAACGAAACCTTTCAGTGAGTTTGCGTTCGTGGTGTGTTTAATACAACGTTTAAACAAGTTTATGGAATAACATGTATTCGACATGCATTATTATAGTGTTCAAATGCCCGTGCGTAAGTAGGTTATTTTAGACATATTTTAAGCCTATTTTCACAATGAAACCCTAACTTTTGCCCTACCTATATAAACAAACATTAAACCACCTTCACAATCGTTGAAAACACATTATTCTGAGCCTCAACCTTGTTAAGTTTTCAACCTTCTTGATTTTCACCTTGAAGATTTTATTGATTACTTTGTCTTCTTTGTATTGGTGATATTATTTCTTTTTTGACCATCAACACAGATACACAACCTTAACTTAATTTTCTAAGCCTTCGGAGTTCTCGATAAGGAAGATTGGTAGTCTGAGTTCTGACGTTTGCATGCTATAGGATTGATCCGCTTGGAGACTTCAGAGGTTCTGAAGAGGGCAGCTTGGTGCAGGCTCGAGGAGTTTTTCGGGTAATTACAACCTAGAGATATTAGAGTCGGTGGAGTTGCTATCATAGGTCTTAAACCATCACTGTGAGTTTTCTCATTATAGTGGATTTTGGCTTGTAGCCTAGATACCCGAAGTGATTTTTTACTCGCACGAGTTTTCCAATTCGTTAACAAAATTACCTTTATTGATTTTGTTTTTACTTTTGTTTATTTGCTTTATTTCATAATTGCATAGACTTAAGGGTGCTTGCTGGTAATCCATAGATATAATAATTAGGACTTGTCTTAGTTTATTGTGTTTAATTCCACATAGGGTCAGAACCTTAGACTAAATTTGAATTTTAAATTGGTATCAAAGCCTGACCTCGATCCTTGACCCATTTAGCTATGAAATGAAGTCAACCCTTAAATTGTCCCATATTCTTTGATGAGAATGAGTACTTCCATTGGAAATTTCGCATGAGAATGTTCATTAAGTCCTTAGATGAGATAGTCTGGATGTCAGTAGAGTACGTGTGGAAACCTCATGTAGTTTTAGTTGATGAGGTCTCTTCCCCTGAAGATAAACAGATTTGATGCCAGCAATAGGAATAGCAAGGCAATTAATGTCATTCATGGTGTTGTTTGCTTCGCTGAGTTTAGGAGAATATCTATATGTGAAATAGTCAAGGATACATGGGACATTCTTCAGACTGTGTAAGAGGACACACTGTCTGTTAAAAACAATAGACCCCAAAAACTTGCCACCAGGTTTGAGGTCGCTATGATGAAATATGATGATACATTCAATGAATTTTACACTGAGACTATTCCTACGAATATGATAGTGAGGAAAATCCTTAGATCCCTGGCTGATAAATTTTTACCAAAGATTACAGCCATCGAGGAAAGTAATGACTCAAATCACCTCAAACTAGTGGACTTCGTAGGAAAAATTTAGGTTCATGAGAGAGAACTTCATGGATATAGAAAGCCCAAAATCATAGTGATGAAGATCGCAAATGAAGTTGATCATGATCCGTCAAGTGATGATAATGATGATACCTTTACGGATTCTGATTTGGTCATGTTAGCTAAAAAGTTTAGGAAATTTCTTAAAATGAATAAGAGTGGCCATAACACTCATAAGGATAAAGAGGACAATCCTAGAGAAAGTAGACGTGGTAGGAGAGAGTCTAGAAAAACAATGGTAGAAAACCTCATGCTATCTAATTCCATGAATGTGAAGGGTATGGGCATATTAGGACTGAATGTCCCACATTCCTAACGTCTAAAAGCAAGAAAGTCATGGTAGCCTCACTTAGTGATTCAGAAAGTGGCTATATTTTTGATAAGTCTCCAAAAGATAATAGCGATTTTATGGCCTTTACTACTAGTATGACAGGTGAAAGAGAGGATAATGTTAGTGATGTGGATGCTAGATTAGAATTCTCTCGCGATGACTCTGTCGACGAGGACAGTCTTCAAGTAATAGATACTGAATTGTTTAATGAGAGCCTAACTATCAAGAAGACAAATATTAAGGTCAATAAGAGGCTCAAAGAAGTGGAGTTAGACAAAAATGAAGCTCAATGTAAGTTTAAGAAAAACCTTTTGATGATTGATGACCTTGAAGAGAGGAACAAAATACTACTTGAGAGAGTCAAATTCTTATAAGCAAAACTTGAAAATGCTAGAACTTAGTTTTTTGCATTTTCTAGTGGGACTCAGAAACTATACCGTATATTAGGGATTAGCGTTGAGTCTAATTTTGATAAGGCGTCATCGTCTAGAGCTGTACCTATCCATGCTAAACGTGACTTCGGTAAGAAATCTATTGATTGTAGTCATATAATTCCCTCTGTTGTTCCTCGTCCTATGTTTCAACCTCAATCTAGAGGTGTGGTGGATAAACCTCATTCTCGTATGAGGTTTGTGCCTATTTGCCATCATTGTGACAAGGCATGACACATAGGCCTGAGTGCTTCATGTTGCACAAAAAAATGGCCTAAGAGTGTTTCAACTAGCTTTGATCTTTCAAATCTAGCGTTTTAAGTTTCTACGCTAGCTAAACAGACTCAACAAATTAGTGAGAAACTTGCAATGCTAACTAGAAGTCATCAAGTGGAAACTCCTAAGAGAGTTTGGGTCAGGAAGCGAAATGACTTCCAATCTATTTTTGAATGCCTTGACCCCAGCAAGCATGATGATAGTGCAATTTGGTGTAACTTTTCTTAGATGTTGCATTCATTTTTCCCATTGTATATGTGCGCGCGTGTGTTTTATGTTTTTACATGACTGCATGTTTGTATTTTCACTGTATATGGGTGTATGTGTTTGTTTTTGTTGTATGTCCTTGGTATATATGATGGAAACCTGAACATAAATTTCATGGACGGTAGTATGATTTGCACTCAGGAAAACAACTCCACGCACCATTGGATAATAACAAGTGATGTTGTGTCTTTTACTATTTTTGTAAAAATAATAATATATATATATATATATATAATAAAAAAGACAAAATATTTTGTGGCTTGTTAGAGCATGGAAAATATGTGCACGCGATCCTGATATATAGGATATATAGTTATGCATGTATAATATGTTTTTATGTTTTTTATGCTATATGTGCAGAGGATTTTAGGGGTAAACTCAGCGGAACGTGGAAAAATAAATTTTTCTGATTTCAATAATTTTTCTCGGGTAATTAAAATAAACTTATTTATTCTAATTACTCTATACTTCAAAATTGTATTTTTTACCAAAAAATCAGATTTTTCCATTATTACCGTGAGACCCCAATAGTTTGCATTTTGATTATTTTAGTCATAATTTGTTAAATACAAATTTACGTTATTTCAAATCACTAGCAAAATGAGTTCTACATATCATATACATCAAAATACAACTCAAAACACAAAACCCAAAAAATCTTACAATTGCCGAATGGGTGACCAATTTGCAACTTTTTTTTTTATTTTAGTCCAAATTTGTTCAAAACAAGTTTAAATGATTTCCAATCAACACCAAATGATTTGACATCTTATATACATCATTATACAATACATATATGAAAAGCCCCAATTTTGGTGGATGTTATGAACCCTAATTTCGTAAAATAATCTAATTAACAAATTAACCAAAATTAACTAAATCCAATACTTTAATCCAATCTTTAAAACATAAAACAAGTGTCACCACTTGAAACAACTCAAGAAAAATTTAGGTCATCAATGAGTGGTCTAACAACTCTAGAATGGCAACAAGATTATCAAATGATCAAAAATATACTCATACACCTTTAATAATCATACTTTGTTAATCATACATGCATACATCTTTCGCTCATTCTTCCAACCATCAAAACACAAATACAAGAGAGTAGAAAAACTTAAGAACTACACATGTTGTAGCCTAGAACAAAATGACAAGTTTCATTCTAATAGAAAGTTGGAAATACTTACAAAAATCCAAGTTTTCTTGAATTTCTTCTTGGTTTCTTTTCTTTTTCTCACAAGTCTTTTTTTTTTTTTTTAGGTTTTTGGTGGCTTGAACAAGTGTGAAGCAAAATGAAAAAAAACCTTAAATACTTAGGTCATGACTGAAAATTGTGTGAGAAAAAATACAAGATATTTTTTCAATTTTCAAAACAAAATATCAAGGAAGTCAAATGCCTTTTTAACACCTTTAATATAATTGTAAAGTCAAACTTATACACAAAATAATCATTTCCAAATTTTATCATAATGATAAATATTTATATTTTAATTACTTTAATCATTTAATAATTAAATAATTAAATAATTAATTAAATACAAATATCTCAAATATATGTATTATATTTACTTTAAATATCACAAATACATATATTAATGACATATGTCAAATATCATAATTTGATATTTAATTAATGTGTATTCAATAAAATCAAGCATTAAATACAAATACACATTAATTATGAAATGACCAAAAGGTTCATTTGCATGTATCTTTCGTTTAACCGTTAAACGATATATAAATAGTCAATATTATTCATAAAAGTTGCCCTAGTGCTCTACAAGTAAATTTCATTAGTGAGACTCTATAGGTTCAGGCATATCCGTCACAAAATCCAATTTCGTGTCCATAATCTACCCACCCGTAAATTATGACGAACACAGATAAACTCACTGAACCATACAAGTCGAGGTCATTACATACGTATAATCCCTCCGTCACAGGTATCCAGATTATTCCAGAGATATAGATATAAACGTCAAATCTCTATAGATATAATCACGTCAACGTTTCTATTAATAGAGCTTACGAATTCTATCTTGACACACACATGATATCCTGAGGACAGTCCACACCCAACGGACAGGCAGAGGTCTGACCTTAATAGGTCGGTGACGTGACTACCATCAAAATATGGAGGATATCTCATATATCCACAGTGGTATCTCAAGTCAAATAATCATTATATTACTCAACTCGAGAAGATTCTTATTGACATTGGTGTAGAATTCATTTAGAATCTTTGGTGATTCGTTTAATGTTTATACGATATAAACATATACATGTCCATACGAGTCTCCAAGACTCATGGTTCATTGAGAATCTACCATTGGAATCCAAGATTCCAATATACGACATGTACTGGTCTCAACGGGTTTACTTACTGACTAATTAATGTAAACCTTGACCAGAAACTGTTAAATACATGTTACTGTTATGATACAACTCAATGTCAGTTGCGACACTTTTGCAACTATACCATAACTAATCATTTTAAGGTCAATTAAGTCTTTACCATATATAAAGAGATATAATATAATAGAAACAATTTATTTATTAATAATAAATGTTTACATAAGTATTTACAGGGAAATACATAAGAAAATTGGCGCTCCGAGCACCAACTCTAACAGATTATCCTACTTGTTCTAATGCCAATATCGATTGTATCTCATACCCATCGACTCCACATATTTATCAAATAAATTCGGAGGAATGGCCTTAATAAGTGGGTCTACTACATTATCTTCACTCGGGACCTTGCACATGATAATATCCCCTCGCAACACAATCTCTTGAATGATGTGGTACTTCCGTTTTACATGCTTCGACTTCTGATGTGCCTTCGGTTCCTTTGCTTGAACAATGACTTCATTATTATCACAGTATAATGGAATCAGATTCTCGATACTTGGGACAACTCCCAATTCTGTGGTAAATTTCTTAACCTAAACAGCTTCTTTTGCTGCTTCAGAAGCTGCAATATATTCCGCCTCTGTGGTGGAATCAACTGTGGACCTCTGTTTGGAACTTTTCCAACAAACTATACCTCTGTTAAGGGTAAATACGAATCCTGATGTAGACTTTCTATCATCAGGATCCGATTGGAAATCCGATATCAGGCCTAGTACATAACATGACATATATGATGTTGGCCAAACACAAGACATATGGTTGATTAGACATTCTAATCTTCTGTTTGTGGGCACATCTTCTTCGAAAGATATAGGCCATGTCTGAACGGTATAGTTTCCATCTTAAAGTTACCAAAATTGTACCATTCTAAGATCTTATCTATGTACGTTGATTGAGATAACCCAATAAGTTTCATTTCTCGATCTATTTAGAGTTTTATGCCTAAGATATAAGAAGCTTCACCCATGTCCTTCATGGAGAAATTCTTACAGAGGTAAGCTTTGATGCTTTGCATCATCCCGATATCATTCCCAATGATCAGGATGTCGTCAACATAGAGAACTAAAAATACCACCATACTCCCACTGGCCTTCTTATACACACAATATTCTTCCGAATTCTTGAGAAGCCAGATAATTTGATTATCTCATCGAATCAAAGATTCCAACTTCGTGAAGTCTGTTTAAGTCCATAAATGGACTTCTTAAGCTTACATATCATGCATGAGTTTTCGCTAGATACAAAACCCTCCGACTGTTCCATATAGATTTCTTTGTCAAGAAATCCATTTAGAAAAGCCGTTTTGACATCCATCTGTAGAATCTCGTAATTATGGTAAGCGACAATAGACAATAAAATCCTGATAGACTTTAACATCGCTACTGGCGAAAAAGGTTCATCGTAGTCAACACCAGGTCGCTACATGTAACTTTTAGCTACCATTCGAGCCTTAAAAGTTTTAACCTTTCCGTCAGGCCCGCGCTTCCTCTTGTAAACCCATTTAGAACCGATAGAAAAATTCCTTCAAGAAGCTGAACCAAGTCCCGGACTTGATTTAGATGCATAGAGTCTAACTCTAATTTCATGGTCTCTTACCACTTCACGAAGTCGATGTCCAACATCATTTTACCATCAGTCTCTTCAACTAAGAGAACATCGAGACTCATTTATTGTATCAAATACAAGCATTCAAGAGGTCTAGATACCCTTTCGGACATACGAAGTGTGGGTAATGAAGGTTCTTCATCTACTTGAACTTTAGGTTCCTCCGTTGGTTCGTTGCTCCTAGGTTGTACTTCATCAATTTCAACTTGCCTATGATTACCTCCTTCAGTAAAAAATTCTACCTTTAGAAATTTTCGGAAGTGAGCTACGAACACATTTAGATGATCGGTATCATAGAATAAATATCCTTTTGTATTTGAAGGATATCCAACAAACCTAAACTTTTACCCTCGATGCAAAAGCTTATTTTGCTGAGTCACCCTGACATATGCAGGACAATCCCAAATCTTAATATAATTAAGATTTGATTTCCTACCGTCCATATCTCATACAGAGTCTTAGGAATAGCTTTGAAAGAAATTTTATTCAAAAGATGTACGACCGTTAAAAGAGCATAACCCCATAAGTAATAGGGCAAATCTGTAAAACTAAACATAGACCAGACCATATCCAATAATGTCTGATTTCTCATCTTTGACACTCTATTATATTGTGGAGTTCCAGGATGAGTATATTGAGTGAGAATCACATTCTCCTTTAAATAATTAGTGAACTCTCCATTCATATATTCATCATCTCGATCCAATCGAAGGCATTTAATATATTGACCAGTTTATTTTTCTACTTCTTTTCAAAATTCTTTGAACTTTTTAAAGGTTTTCGATTTATGTTTCATCAGATAAATAAAACTGTACCGTGACATATCATCGGTAAAGGTAATGAAATATGAAAAACTAATGTGTGCAATCTGACTTATAGGACCACATACATCAGAATGTACGAGTTCCAATAAGTCAGTGACTCGGTGTCCAATACCCAAAAATGAGACTTTGGTCATTTTACCCCGAATATAAGATTCACAGATTGGATAAGGTTCAATGGTGAGATCAGAAATCAAACATTCCTAACCAACTGGGTTAGGCGTTTCACGCCTATATGACCTAACCTCATATGCCAAAGTTCAGTATTATATATTTCAAATAATTTACATTTATTAATTCTAGTATTCAAAATATCTCGAGAAGTGTGCAAAATGTAATGACCATGCTCATTTGGACAACAAATGATCTGAATATTATTTCTATTATATAAATACAAGGAACAATTCTTAATATTTACATGATGTCCAACTGTATCTAATATAAAAATGATATAATATTTACTACGCATCCCGGTATAATATAGCAGTCATGCAGCAAAAGTCTCCCACTGGCCACTGCAATCGCATCCAGAGAGTCACCACTCCCGAATCGCAACTACATCTCTCCAGATTTTAGGTGTCTACTTTCCTTCAGCACCTGCGATGAATTGCAAATATGAACAGGACAAGCAGAATCTAAAATTCAACTAGATGTGACAGCTTCATAAGCTATTGAGATATCAATAATGGGAAAAATAAAAAAAAGTATCTGATGTCGATGCTCTTTCCCTCATAATCTGGGCAAGGTAGTCAGGACAGTTCCTCTTCCAGTGTCTGATCTTCTCGCAGTGATAACACTTATCTTCAGAAGCTCTCTTGGGCTTGCTACCTTAGCCTGCAGAGGAACATTGAAACCTTTCTTATTTTTTCCCTTCGTCTTCTTCCCCTTCGACTTGGAGTGGGAAGAAGCGGAAAGTGAAGTGAGTTTCGGAAGGCGAGTCGGCACTCTCGTCTTCAAATCCTCTTTCATTGTGAGAAGCATTTTATGCAACTCACGGTAAGTGCAGTGAATCCTATTCATTTTGAAGTATATAACAAACTGGCGATACGACGCCATGAGTGAACCAAGAATGACACTCCGTCTCAGAGTATCATTGAGAGGGAAATCACTGCGCCTCAATTGCTCGATCAGATCGATCAAATGAAGCACATGTTAGAATGGAACATTTCCATTGCTACTCTGTGAACCATGACCTGTTCTTGGTTCATGAACGATTCACAGAGTTGTGTCATTATGCTATAAGCATCATGCATCTCAAAGTATTGCCTCTTAAGTTCAAAAGTCAGAGAAATGAGAATGTATGATTTAACCCTTAAATCATCATCTTTCCATTTCTAGAAAGTCTCATCTCTTCGGGTAATGCATCTTCAGATATAGCAAGGGGTAATTGACCTTCCAAAACATATCCCAGCTTCTCAGATTCGAAGACGATCCTCAAATCTATATCCCAGTCTACAAAGTTCTCAACGCCCTTGAACTTATTCGTATCAAGTATACGAGCTAATGGGTTGTTCGAAGAAGCCGCCATCACAAATCTATCAAATAGATATTGAATAAACAGTTAGCAGACAAAACAGTTTCATATAATATCATAAGCATTAAATAGATTATGGATTTGTAATCTAAAAATACCTCTCCCACTATTTCATGCAAAACTGTAATCCCTAAACAAAATACTTAAAAAAACAATAATCGAATTAAATACAATAGTGAAAAGTGGACCCATGAATATATTTCAGCCCATATCTTTGGCACGTTATCGCTTACATATATTCATTAGGTAGACAACTCATTGTCAATCACTCCCCAGTGACTCATGGGTTCCAGTCCTGATCGTTTCTCGTTGTGACAGCTTTAACACGTTCACAAGGAGGCATATCAAGGTTAACCTTGTCAATGATAAATTCAAGATGCTTGCTTAAGCCTGACAGCTTTGGCACATTCAGGATTCCGCTTTCGCTTGAATTTACCTAATATCATAAATATATCTGGTACAGATAAATTCCTATAGGCTATATCCTCACGGCTTTGGCATGTTCTCGGATATAGTCGTAGAATATTTATCCATAATCTGTATTGACAAGACGAACCAAGTAACATGCATCAAATACATATTAAATAAATAACTTTATTTCAAATATGGATTTTCCGCAAAAGATGCTATTAACTTTATTTAATCAAATTAAATAAAACATGTTTGCATAAAGTAAAGATTAGAATAAACATTAAATTTAAAGGCATAATGTGTTCAGAATATCTATTACCATTTTGTAGGGGCTTTTATGGGTAAACGCAGCGGAACATGGAAAAATAAAATTTTCCGATTTTAATATTTTTTCTCGAGCAATTAAAATGAACTTATTTATTTTAATTACTCGATACTTAAAAATTGAATTTTTACCCAAAAATCAGATTTTCTCATATTTGCTGTGAGACCCGAATAGTTTGTATTTTGATCATTTTAGTCCTAATTTGTCAAATACAAATATAAGTGATTTCAAATCACTACCAAAATGAGTTCTACATATCATGTACATCAAAATACAACTCACAACATAAAACCAAAAATCTTGCAATTGCCGAATGAGTGTCCAAGAACACATGGAACAAGTTTCCTTCTAATAGAAAGTTGGAAATACTTACAAAAATCCAAGCTTTCTTGATTTTCTTCTTGGTTTCTTTTCTTTATCTTTCAAGTTTCTTTTGTTTTAGGTTTTTGGTGGCTTGAACAAGTGTGAAGCAAAATGAAAAAACAAAACCTTAAATACTTAGGTCATGGCCAAAAATTGTGTGAGAAAAATACAAGATATTTTTTCAATTTTCAAAACAAAATATCAAGAAAGTCAAATGCCTTTTTAACATCTTTAATATAGTTGTAAAGTCAAACTTATACACAAAATAATCATTTTCAAACCTCATCATAATGAGAGATATTTATATTTTAATTACTTTAATCATTTAACAATTAAATAATTAAATATAAATATCTCAAATATATGTATTATATTTACTTTAAATGTCACAAATACATATATCAATGACATATGTAAAATATCACAATTTGACATTTAGTTAATGTGTATTTAATAAAATCAACCGTTAAATACAAATACACATTTTTTAGGAAATGACCAAAAGGTCCCATTTGCATGTATCTTTCGTTTAACCGTTAAACGATATATAAATAATCAATATTATTCATAAAATTTTTCATAGTGCTCTACGAGTATATTTTATTAGTGAAACTCTCTAGGTTCATACATATCCATCATGAAATCTAATTTCGTGTCCATAATCTACCCACCTGTAAATTATGACAAACACAGATAAACTCACTGAACCATACAAGTCGAGGTAATTGCATACGTACAATCCCTCAATCACAGGCATACAGATTATTCCAGAGATATAGATAAAAATGTCAAATCTCTATAAATATAATCACGTCAACGTTTCTATTAGCAATATCTTAATAACACTTAGAACTCACTTCTACAGTGTACCACGGGCCCATGGATTTAAAAGATTACTAATTCCATATTGAATACCTAAGCTCCGTACACAAAGCTAATAAATTCTATCTTGACACACACAGGATATCATTATGATCAATCCACACCCAACGGACATGCGGAAGTCTGACCTTAATAGGTTGGTGACCTGACTACCACCAAAGAATGGAGGATATCTCATATATCCACCGTGGTATCTCAAGTCAAAGAGTCACTATGCTATTCAACCTAAGAAGATTCTTATTGACGTTGGTGTAGCATCAATTAAGAATCTTCGGTGAGTCTTTATGTGTTTATACAATATAAACACCTATATATCTATACGAGTCTCCAAGACTCATGGTTCATTGAGAATCTACCATTGGAATCCAAGATTCCAATATACGATATGTATCGGTCTCAATGGGTTTACTTACTGACCAAGTAAGGTAAACCTTGACCAGAAATTATTAAAGAATTGATACTGTTATGATACAACTCAGTGTCAGTTGCGACGCAAATGTATCATAACTAATCATTCTAAGGTCAATTACGTCTTTACCATATATAAAGAGATGTTATATCATAGAAACTGTTTATTTTATTCATAATAAAATATTTACATAAGTATTTACAGGGAAATACTTAAGAAAATTGGCATATTTTGTGCTTACATTTCACATATACAAATTTTTTTTTTATTGTCGAGGCTTGGTCGTATGTATGAGTTTTTGGACTGGCAGTCTAATCTCTGTCATACCTAGATCTAGGTCACATAATAGTGTGACCTTTGACTAGATGACTTTGTTATCCCCTTGTAAAAATAAAAGAAAAAATAATAATAAATGAGTCTCAAGTGCAAAAGAGACAATGAGCCAAATTCAAAAGATAAGGGAAAACCCTTCACTTGAAATAGTTTTATTTAAGAGCTCTTATATAGGCGGAGAATATCATAACATACCACCAATGTTGATTTTTTCAGGTCCTAGTGGTGTTGGGTTTGAACATCTATTTTGTGGACTTGATGTGTCTATATATGTGATTTCTTTCTTTGTGTCTTGCTCATAAAATAAGGTCTTAAGCTTTGATTTGTTGTGCACTTATTTGTCACGCAAGTGCTTACTATATTTGATGTTTATGTCATATGCATGCTTGTAGTATTTAGCAAGACCTAAAGTACTACATATTATTTCATGTCACAAATAGTTGAATACTGATTGGGTATCATTGTACTTGTTTGAAGTGTTGTTTCAATAGTTTTTGATTTATTTTTCTTTAACACATTGTGTGCTTGTGTGTGCTTCATGTCATTGCATACCGTTTTTCTTTATTGCATATTTATGAGTTTTTACTTCCCGTATGATGTTGTGCTAACTAAATAGGCATGTTAGTGAGATGGAGTAAGTCAAGTTTGTTTGCATATTCTACTGCATGTGATTTTAATTTACCCATTGTCATTTCGTGACAAAAAGGGAGAGTAGTAGTAGTATTTCCATTTTTAACCAATTTTTTAATCTCCGTTTTAGGGGGAGTATGATATCTACATGTACATGCATGAGATAGATTTTTATCTTTTTATCGGCTCTTTATATTCCATGTGATTTTCACGGTATATTATTGTTCGTGGATGTTTCAAGTAAGCAGATTTGTGGCTGAAGTTGCATCGACACATCGACTTCAAGACTACTTGATTAGGTATTAGATTGGGTCATATTGTAATAAGTCATTATCTTGATGGTTGGCAGTAGGCTATTTCTTTTTGAATCTTTTATTGTAGTCTTTGTATTATGTAGTGTTTTGTCACGAAATGCCAAAGATGGAGATTGTTAGTTCCATTTTTTGTTGGCAATGTCCGTAACAAAATAAGTTCAATTAAGTTATAATGCGTCTTGAAGATCTCGGATCAATTGGACTGGTATTGGGAAAACTGTGCGTGATGGAATTAGATATACGTTAGTGCTACATTCATGTTTGCGTTCGAAAGAGTGGTGTTCGTGTCACGTTCATATTTGGGTTCGAACAAAGCTTGGCAAAAGGTTCCCGTGCATGGTCCGTTCATTTTTCCGTTCGGATGAAATCTTACAGTGAGTTTACGTTCGTGCCTCGTTTGATATAGCGTTCAAACGAGTTTGCAGAATAGCGCGCATTCGACACGTGTTCTTATGGCATTCGAACATCCGTGCGTAAGTAGGTTATTTTGGATGCGTTTTTAAGCCTGTTTTGCATAAGGAAACCCTAGCCTTTACCCTACCTATATAAACAAATGTTAAGCCACCTTCACAATTGTTGAAAATAAATTATTTCTGAGGACTTTATTCATTGTTTTGTCTTCTTTGTATTGGTGATAATATTTCTTGATTGACCATCAACACAGATACACAACCCTAACCCAATTTTCTAAGCCTTCAAAGTTCTCAAAGAGGAATATTGGTAGTCAGAGTTTCGGGGTTTGCGTGCTGCAGGGTTGAGCCGTTTGGAGACTTCAGAGGTTTTGAAGAAGGTCGCTTGGTGCGAGCTTAAAGAGTTCTTCGGGTTATTACAGTCTAGAGGTATTAGTCGGTTGAGTTGCTTCCATAGGTCTTATACTATCAGTGTAAGTTTTGTCATTATAGTGGATTTTAGCTACTAGCCTAGATACCCAAGGTGATTTTTTTACTCGCAAGAGTTTTCCACTTCGTTAACAACATTACTTGTGTTGATTTTGTTTATGCTTTTGTTTATTTTTTTTTTATAATTGCATAGACTTAATGGTGTTTGCTGGTAATCCATAGATACAATAATTATGACCTATCGTAGTTTATTGTGTTTAATTCCTTATATGGTCAGAACCTTAGACTAAGTTCGAATTTTCATATATGTTATTTATCCACATACTGCTGAGGTACTCTCTGAAGCTTTGGGGACATGCTTGTTTGATTGGAATATTAATGGTAAGCTATATACTTTGACTATCGATAATTATAGTATAAAGGATCGTATGATTGAAATTTAGCATCCGGCCGGACATGTATTAAAGTTGTATGTTATTAAAAGGGCTTCCCATGCCCCTTAAAAGACCGGTCAGAGGCCATCACAAAAAACACATACTGAAATTCTGAAACAGTGACATTCTAAACCCTTGAGGGGTGAGCACCGGTTTCGGTTCTACCCGGAACCGGTTGGAACCGGACCGGTAATCCTTGTTTGGAATCAGAATCGGTTGTAACCGGTCCGGTTCCGATTCCAAATAGAAGGAACCGATTTTTAACTGGTCTGATTCCGATTCCAATAACCGGAACCGGAATCGGACCATAGAACCAAAACCGGAATCGAATTTAGAACCGGTTAGATAACCGAACGTAA
>SKCR01010048.1:0-64567 GCA_019454045.1 Zanthoxylum bungeanum
TAAAAAGACAATAAGTCGCAAACGGTACTATACAGTTTGAATAACGGAACAGTGAGCTGGAAATCTTCCAAGCAAGATACTGTTACCAAATAAACAACAAATGCGGCTTACTGTTGCAGCTGAGGCAACAATAGAAGCCTTCTGGATCGATAATAAATCTAATTAGATTAGATATAGTTCTGTTAACAGCTGAGCTAGGTGTCAGCAAAGGCTAAAGAATTAATGGTCTCATAAACGATCCAGATACATACTTCGATATTCATCTGACTCGTTCGGATCATACATCGTGGTGATGTGATGATCGAATAAATTGCATCAGATGATAATCATGTAAATTCACTGACGAAAGCCTTTTCTCAGCAATTTGAGCCAACCGTACATAGTTCGGGTGTTAGACAATCGAGTGACTGGCTATAGGCCAAGTGGGAGATTGTTGGAAAATTATGACCCATAGCGTTACTATTTGTACAGATCATGGTGTTGTTGTACAAATTAACTATGTGACAAAGGAGATTGCACTCTTATCATTTGTGATTAGATCACCAAGATATATAAATGATAGGAGGTCCCTGTGATTTGTTCCTGGATTGAGAACGATATAAGACAGTATCAGTCCACGAAGGATAAATCATTAAATATCCCTAGTCAGAGTATTATCGAGATTGGACATCGATAAATACGTAAAAGACTAGTATTACAATTGTGCGCGTTGTGATGGCACAAACGACATAGTTCTCATATATTTGGGTATAGGATACTCATGTAAGTGTAATATGAGGTTGTGTTTTATCGATGGTACGGGAAACAACTTCACTCTGGATAGACCCCCTCGGAATTCCATTGGTAGTATGACTATGTGTCTATGGAAGTCCGAAATCATGGTAGGTGTATTTGGTCTTAACTTGAGACTTGCACCGCTAATACTTGCGACAATCAATATACTTTGGTTTTGGTCGTCCAGGGCTTTAACCGATCTCTGTGTATGCCTCTTCTGGGTATATCGAGAATCGTAGTTTGTTGGGTGTGATGTCAAGACGGAAGTGTCACTCCAGTCATATGGAGTTGATGATCGCGTAGGGATACATAAATGGTTCTCTAAAAAAGGTTGCAACTGTCGGGATAATATGACTTGGTCATGATTATCCGATATTAAAGAGACTAATTGCTCGTCATCCGATATAGGGTAGGCATGGTGCTTTGCTAGAAGCCAACCTTGTCTTGTAAATCGGTACAAGCGTAGTACTAGGTACTTACGTGTTCTGATAGTCTGACAACCGAATTTACTGCCAACATATCCGGGGATCTCATAGGTCACTTCCTGAATATTCACCGATGACGTATGACTCGCACTTTTATTAATCTGGGATTAATTTGATGAGAGAGAAAATTAATCTGGGATTAATTGCGGAGATATTTTATCTGGGATAAAATATCAATTAAAGAGAGATAACGATTAATTTGGAATTAATCGGATAAATTAATATATTCGATATATTAAACAAAATTGGATTTCGATGCGGAGTTAAAATTAGATTTTAATTCGGGCGAATGAATTAATTTAGAATTAATTCGTTAGCGACGTGAATAGTTATTTCGCTAGGCATAATCATTTAATTACGTCGCAACGGAAAAATTCGTTAATTTGGAATTAACGAACCCGAGCCTGGGATTATTTGCGAGCGCATTCACATTTTGAATTCGAGTGCGTCACGCAAGTCAAATCAAGCGTCAAATCACTAGTCGCATCTAGCGTCACATCATTCGTCAATCTAGTGATGGATGTCTTTCACTTTGAGTGATTGACACCAGTCATTATTCATTGATTGATGGATTGATGAGTTGATGGAAGTGGTAGGCAATTATGGCCATTTGACTTTTGGAAAGAAAATTGGTAAATTAATTATTGATTTTTTGAAAATCAAATAAATGGTATTTGTTACACATTTTTGCAAAACACTTACACATCTATCTCTTTTCTCTTTTCTCTCTCTCTCTCTCTCTCTCACGCCCTTGGGGCTATTTCTTCACTAGTTTCTGCCCAGAAACCGTGAGCAAGAGAAGCACAAGTGCGATGATTTTGCGGCAAAATCATCAAGAGCTAGCACACCGAGAGACATGCGAAGGTGATAGGGAAGTCCACCCATGAGCTTGGAATCATTCGACGAAGCTTGGAGCTTGGATTCTTGAAGATCCATGGCCGAAAATGGTGCAGTCCAGCAGCTCACTGCCAAGAGCATGGAGGAGGCAGAAATCAAGTTTTGTTGCCTCGCGTGTCGCTCAATCGATCGATGTGAGTATTCCGCAACTCCGTGATGTATTTGCATACTTATTTATTTCTTTGTATTCGATCCTCGGGACCGTAGAACTCCAACAAGTATCAATCAACTCATTGTGCCCACAATATTCACAAATCTTGTTGAAAAGAGAGTAATATTTTTGTCCTAAAATTATATTAGAGTTCACATCTTTTTGGCAATGGAAGTTTATTTATAAATACAAAAATAGTTTTTTTTTGGTAATAATACATCTTCAATCCTTGTAGCGAGCTTTGGGCCAGTGACTCCCAACCAGTTAGCTTTAGTGCACTAGGTGTTAAGACACCCATACGGACTTAATTGCTCGGATATCAAATGTTAAAAAAAAGAAGTGTCTAATTTCCTTAAGCTTTCTCTTTAACCCATGTAACGAGCTTTGGACCAGCGACTCCCAGACCAGATGGCCTTAGGGTACTAAGTGTTAAAACACCTATACGGACTTAATTGCTCGAGTTAGAGAGGCTACAAAATCGAACTTATTCACACATTTTTTTTTACAAATGCAATCTCTACCGTTTTACGCAAACAATCACTTCTTGCTAAGGTAAGATGTTTGGTTATTAAGTAAAACCTTAATTATTATTAATATCATTTTTCTTAAAAACAAACTCAAGCTCTACCATTTTACGCGAACAATCATTACTTATTGAGGTAAGATGTCCGGTTACTAAGTAAAATCATGGTTATTTTTTTTATTTTATTTTTTTGGAATACAAATACAAATTCCACTGCCTTTATATGCTACCTCTACAAACTAGAGAACTGAATATGATAAAATTTCACTTACAACCCATGTTCATATGTTACCGTGTATGTTGATAATACCTGTCAGATGAGCATATGAAGATCAAATTTAATCAATATTATGGAGAATTCACAAATTTAAATGATTCAAAAATAAATGAACAAAAATAACTTGTTACAAATTATTTTGAGATGCGTCTCAAGAGCGAAAAATCCTTACACAGCCACCTCAGAAAAACAATTTCACTTGGTTAGTCAAAAATTTGTTGTTAGTTTGTGTGTATTTTTTTTTGAAAAACACAAAAGAAAATCAACACAAAATAATTTTTTTACACCCAAAATAACAACAAAGCAAAAAAAATATAAAAAAAATTCTTTTTTTTTGGACAAAAAACATCAACACAAAAACATTTTTTTGAACGAAAAATACAGCAACGAAACATTAAAATTAAAATTATCTAATCAAATATCCCCTCCCCTCAACCAATTTGAGACATTATCCCCAATGTCTGAAAAAGAAGAAGTAGAGCTTAGAAGACATCAATTGGTTAGTGTGGAATTGACAATTGAATCTACGACTATTTAAAGAAAAACATTACAATTAATATTCAAGTACACTCTACGCTTCTTGCCACGATCGTTACCAGACCAGTTCAACTTGGAAAGAATGGGGTCGATTTTTGGTTCATAAGCTAAGAGTTGGTCAATTAAATCATCAGCTTTTCTTGTAGTTAGGAAGATATCTTTTACCGGTTTTGAAATCACCCATTTATTTTGGCATCCTCAAGAACTACAAAAAGAAAATCAAAAAATCCATCAACATTAAGTAGTCCAATGAGTTTTTGGTGAATGTTCAAGTTCGCCTATGACACAACTGTGAATATTTCTTCCAATGTGTCCAGCCCACTTAATAAAGCAATAAAAACGTCAGCATGATTGATCATTTCAGTAAGTCTTTCAGACATACCTGAGACAATGCATTCTTCTTCATTTGATTTTCCGATGAGGTTTTCCTCTGTCAAAGGTTTTGGAATGATCCCCAAAACTTGATTGCTACCTTCTTGCACGGCCTTTGAAACACACCCCATCAATCCAAGATTGCCACCACCATATACTAAGTACATGTTTCTTTATGCCATAACTCTACCCAATTCTTGTGTAGCCTTAATAAATTCTGGTTTAGTTCCAGACCTAGTTCCACAAAGACATAGATATTGGTGACTCGTCGTCTTGAATTTCTCCATTTTTACTCTTTCTTATTTGAGTGACTGAGAGAAATGACGAGCCGAATTTAGAGATCCTAAAAAAAGGTGAGTAATAAATGTACTACTACCTGTAAAATGACATTTTTCAGATGAAAATTACAATAGATCATGAAAGTCAAAAAGTTTAGATACTATCGGCAAAAGTAAAGGAAATCAAAACAGTAAATTAAGAAAATCAAAACAGTAATTTAAAATAAAAGAAATCAAAGCAATAAATTCAAAAATATATATCGATAGTTGTGATTGTGGCCCACATCTTCCTCTGATTTTACGTCCAATAACGGCTTGAACAACCTCTATGGGTCATGGATATGCTTCCCATCCAATTTTCTTATAAATTAACAAACAAGGTCTTTTAAAGTCAGATTCCCGAGACTGTATTGTTGTCTTTCTTTTTAAATTTGTGTATGCGAATTGCAAAATTACTCGATGAACATGTCCACTAGGATGCATCTCAAGAGTCAAAGATATATCATCTAAAGACTCATTACTCAAGCCATCTCTAATGAATTGAATTATATCTTCGCGATTATCAGACACCATTCTTAAAGAACGAAAACGAGTGTCGCACATTCAGCGTGCACATTTATAACAATCACCTAATTGTTTAGCTTTTTTTTAACATAAGTGTTTTTCCCTAAACTATGCATGTAAGAAATGAAAGAGTCATATGACTCACCTGCCAAGCGAACCCTTGCTTCAATTACCCAACGAATATCACTAGGAATACCATGGATCATCAGAAGCCTCATTCTTTCGGTGCGTGCTTTGTAAATTTTCATTTGAGTATTTTGGGGGAGAGAATGAAAATGATTGTGGAGTTTTACAAGAGTTTCTTCCATGCCTTGATTGTAGGGTATTAGTAATTTTAGGAAACTGAAAGAGCCGATTTAGAGTCACAAAGTACCGTTATCCACTATTTAAATGGGGTGCAAGATTCTGACAAAAAGGAAAAAGAAAAAAAATGTTGCAGAACTTAAGAAAAATGGAAATTAGACAAATACAAAAGAAAAGAAAAGCAAAAAAAATCAATCACAGTACACTGGGTTTGAAAGGAAAAGAGATTCTTGAAAATTTGAATACTCCAAAAATAGTTTCAGACGTTGTCAATTCACTTTAAATACATCACCATCCCAAGGATTCTCAATGCCAATAGCCCCATATGGATAAACATGTTTTGGATTTCAATTTTCCATGAAATAAATTTTTTGACCAATTTCAAATTTTTTTCGTGAAATTCGATTGTCATGAAATACCTTAGTTTTAGCTTTAAGAAATTTTTCATTCTCATATGAATCATTCCTTAACTCTTCAAGTTCATTTAATTGCAGTTTACGTTCATGACTGGCATTTTCAAGGTTTGAATTGAATGCATTAATAACCCAATTTGCCTTATGCTCAAGTTCTACAGGAAAATGACAATGAAACTGTTCTCAATAAACTATTGGAAAAGAAACTATTCTCTCTAGACTATTATATCCTAAAACGGATATCTATTTAGATTACCTAACGTGACTTAGTAACTAAGTCACTAACCATCTTGATTTTCAAGAAAATCACAACAGCAGTTCCCGATGGTTAGACTAATCTAACAATATCCAAGCTTACTCTTAATCTAGAACCTATTCTAGAAAACTGCAACCATAAGAAAGTCAGAAAATATATATATAAATATGCATGCAGTGGATTAGAAGTCTAATTCTATCAATAATATAGAATAAAGGAAACATTATCGGCCTTTTTCATAATATTACACACTGCCTTAGTTATGGATTTTTAACCTAGCAGTGCCTCCCACTACTTTACATAATATCGCAATCCCCAACGGAAAACGGAAATCCAATAATTAAATTGAATTCCATAGTGAGAAGTGGACCCCATGAATATATGTCAACTCACAGCTTTGGCACGTTCTCACCTACGTATATTCACAGGTAGACAACTCATTGTCAATTACATTCACTGTGACTCCTAATTTTAGTCATGACCATTTCTCGTTATGAAAGCTTTAGCACACTCACAATGGGGCGTATCAAGGCATCACTTGTCAATGAAAAACTCAAGCTACCGATGTAGTTCTGACAGCTTTGGCACGTTCATGATTTCCACTTTCACTTGAATTTGTCTCTTATCATTATGAGTATTCGAATTTAATTGCATACTTGATTGAAGAAAATTAGCAGTATAAATTTCCAAGGAATCAGATAAACTCCCCTGAATATGTTCCTCCAAAATTGGTTCAATCAGTTCCATGCTCTAGTTCTCACTGTCCTTATCATATGATTGTTTGCACATGTTAAAAATATTTATCTCCAATTGTTGGGGTTTTAGCGCGGGCGCAGCGGAAACTCGCTGTTCGGGCAAAATCATAACTTTAAAAACTTTTAAAATTACCAATTAAATTATTCAATATCCAATATGAACAATTCATTTATATTTCACCTAAACATATTTATTCGATATCAAATAACAACATAAATTGGTTAGAAACATTGCAAAACTTTTACGAAAACGTTTTTCTGTAAAATGGCATAAAATGTGTTTTTGTCCAAATCGACCAACCAACACACATGGGGGCTGCCCAAGTTAGCTCCAATAGTGTTTGGGAAGTTCATGGGCTGCCCAAACAGTGGCCAATTCACTGTTTGGAGAGCGGACATCCGGTAACGCCGTTTTTCGCCGTTTTCGCATATTTCAACTCCGAAATAATTTCTGGCAATTGTTCCAATGCCCAAAACACATCCAATAAATTTATAAAACATACTTTTCATCACCATAATCACATAAATTCCAGATCTGATTTGGTAACCAAAAATATCATTTTCATGCTTTAAATCCAATTTTCTCGACATTAATCATATCAACATTAACACCAACCAAAGCCACCACCTATGAAGAACTCAAGAATAATTATAGGAGTTACAGAGTGGTCATAACACTCTAGAATGACAACAAGTCATCAAATGACAAAATTGAACTAATATTACAATAATATTATCCAATCCAACTTCACACATGCATCTAGCCTCCAAATCCATCCTCCAAATCAAAAAACCGCCAAAATCTAAGAAAGGAAGAAACCTTAGAACTATTCTAGATATTCAAGAACAAGAAACAAGCTTTATCAGTTTAAGATAATTGAAGATTACCTCCAAATCTTGTAATTTCCTTAAACTTTTTCTTGAATTTCTTCACTTTCTTCCTTGTATCTTCAAAAAAATTTGGGAACTTTGTATGGAGATAGGTTCGGCCATGGAGGTTGATTAAAGAGAAAACAAAATTTTCCAACTTTAAATACTTATTATAACCGACTTTGGAGGGGGGATGTCATTTTGATCATTTGGTCATTTTTAATCTAATTAAATAATAATAAGCTTTTAAGTTGACAAATCCAATTTGTAAATTTTAAGCTTAATAAAATCATGTCACATGTAACCAATAATAATCAAACATATTGAATAACATTTATGTAATATTGAAATAATTTAATTATCTAGATAATTTAACATTTAAACATCTAAATAATTAATTAATGCACTTATTATTATATATGTGTTTTTATTTACATTAAATAACAAATATATATATATATATATATATATATATATATATATATATATATATATATATTAATGGCTTGTTATCAAAATCTCATTTCAAAATTAATGAATATGTATCAAATCAAATTTTATATCAAATACAAATACACATTAATTATTGATTGACCGAAATGCTCTTAATGCATGTATTTTCGTTTAACCGATTAAACTATTCGAATTAACTCATTTTAATCTGGTGAAGTATTATGAATAATCTATATTATTCATAACGCGTTGCCCAAGTACTCAACGAGTACACTTCATATTGTGAGACTCTCTAAGTTTAGGTTTATCCGTCACAGAATCCCATTTCGTGTCCATAATTCACCAACTCATGAATTATGACGACCACAAATAATCTCGCTAAACTATGCAAGTTGAGGTCATTGCATACGTATAATCCCTATGTTACAGGATATCAATATTATATCGGGAATATAAATAAGAATGTCAAATCCCTAAGGTATAATATAGTCGACTTATAAAATTTATGATCTCTAAATAACACTCGGAACTCATTTCCGAAGTATACCGCAGCCATGGATTTACTAGATCGCAAATACGTACATGATACATATGCCCTGTACACATGACTAACGAAAAATTATTTAATAGAATTTGATTTAATTACGTCGCAACGGAAAATTCGTTAATTGAGAATTAACGAACCTGAGCCCCGAATGTGTTTACGGGCCCACTCGGATTTTGAATTAAGTGGGGTCCACAAGTCACATCACCTAGTCACTTTAATCAATTTTAAGTTGATGGAATTTGGTGGGTGGTTGTTAACTTGTAAAACACACGAGTTGAAAGGTGACAGACTTATTACTAAATATTTGGTATATCATTATTAGTTTTGGAAATCAAATACAAGTCAACAAAAATTATCTCCCTTCCACTCTCTCTTCACGCCATTCTCTCCCTCTCCAAAAGCTCTCATTGCCCAGAGTTACAAGGAAGAACAAGGAAATTTTGTAGCAAAATTTCCAAAGCTAGCACTTGAAGAATCATACATAGTTGATAGGGAAACCTTTCCCATTGAGCTTGGAATCAAGGATCAAAGCTTGGAGCTTGATACAACCTTCAAAGGAGCTTGGAGACTTTTGAAAGGAGCAAAAGTTTTGTAATCAACACATCCTACAACTGATCTTTGTAAGTATAATTCTGATATACTTCCTTTTAGTATTCACATTTTTTCATGCATGAAATGTTCTTAGGATGATCTTAGAGACCAACAATGGTATCAGAGCCAATTTTGAGCATGAAATGAACTTAGGGTTTATATACTTGAATTTGGGTATTTTTGATTTGAGCATGATTTTATCAAAATTGTTTGTTTGAGTATGCTTATATAATGATAACTAAATGATCAATTTGATGAAAAATTAATTGGATTAATTTTCCCAAAATTCTTAGGCTTGGCCGAATGTATCTAGATCCTAGGTCATGGTGATTTTTGTTTTTTAAATCATTATATGTGTTTAAAATACATGGATATATTAGTTTGTGATTTAATTGGATTAAAATCAAAATTGATATAAAAAGTCCCTCCATTGTCGTGACCAAAGGAGCATGAATATGAGTTGATTTTGTTTCAATAATGTTGGACATGTGTTGAATATAATAAAGCATGATTAATTGATTAAATTAGTATTTTGGAAATGTTAATTTGAATAATTAATTATGACTATACACTTTAATTAATTAAATCATGATATTTGGAATATTAAAATTTAATTAGTTAGGCTTAATTTGGAATTGGACTAAAATTGTTGTATTTGGGCCTAATCGGCTTGGTTGGGCCAAGTTAGTTTAGGACAATTGGATTGGATCCAAATTGGGCCTAAAACCATTCCATTAAGTCCAAATATAATAAATGGGCCTTTAAAATAATTTAATTGGGCCTAATGGGCCAAAATTAGTTTTATGGCAAATGGTGATTCCTTATTGGGCTTTGGTTGCCAAAGTCCATGCCTTGATAAATTAATTAAAAGCCCATTGGACTTTAATTAAATTGACATTGGATGTTAATTTGGCTTTGAGACCCATTAAGATTAGATTTAGAATCTAAGTCGTAAAGGCGCATTAAAAGTGTAATTATTTAATTTGGAATTAAATAAAGAATTAGTATTGAATACAAATTAAATTGGATTTAAAATTGTAGTTCGATATAATTCAAGAATTCATACTTTGAGTACTTATTCTTAAACGAGTTGGACTCGCGCAAATCAAATTGTTGTTTGAACATTGGATGATCACTTAATTCAAAGATTAATTAATTGGATTAGATTGATTGAATAACATGCTTTGTGTGAATACATGGATGTGTTGTATGAATAATGTATATCAGATGGATATTAGATGTGTGAGGGCAATTTTGGAAATTGTTGTAATAAATTTAGAATTTATTAAATTGGACTTGCGTGTCCAGCCTTTATCTCTCGATTCTTTGTAATTCTCTTCTCACCAATTCCCCTCAATGTTTGAGGTTTCTTTGATGTGTTATGTAATTGGGTAGAAGTTAGAATAGTGCTAGCCGGGAGAGGAAAATGAGTGATTTATTATAGGAACAATTTGTGTGATATCCATCCGTATATCATTATTAATTTATTTATCGCGCCTTATTATGCTTTTAGAATGCAGGCTTAAGGGTGTATGATGATACCTAATCAAAGATAATTAATTGGTTGCCAATTACGCGAAAAACCCTCATCAAATATTAAGCGATTTCCTTCCATTGAATGATTCATTCTCAAGATCCAAGATTGGCAATGGTTTGTTGGCCAAAGTCAAGACCTTTGTCCATCGCGGATGTGTTTGAATCATGAAGGCTTTGTTCTATATCATATGTCTTGCCCAAGTTGTGATTTTTTGGCCAAATTCAAGATCACTTCTTGTTCATCGACATCGATTATGAAGCTTTCCAAGGTCAATGGGTCCCGCTTAACTGGAATCATTAAGCTTGTTGAGCCAACGCCAAGGCTTAGTTGATTCAGAGGAAAAAGATTAGGAAAATATATTGGATATATTGGCATATATATTGTATATATGTTTCGGACTTGGAGGTCCACCTACCAGATCTAGGAATTGGATGAGATCCAATTAATCTTAGAGATCTACCTAGTTAAATATCCTACAGCTTGTTGGCCAAAGTCAAGGTTGTTTGTTATTTAACAGGATCCTAGCCCACTAGGAAACTAGGTTTCTCGAGTACTCAATAGAGGGTTAGAGGCTCGCCGAAAAATAGTGGGAGGCCAATATTAAATTTGCAATTTCGTTCAAATACTTGGCATTACGCGCTTTCAAATTATTTCGTCAACTATATATTTATTAGTTGGACTAATATTTTATTATTTTTCTTGTAATAGTTGGATTGTACCCAAATATCGTTAATTGAATAGTTTGACTATTGCAATTAAGATGGCTGGAAAGATCAGAGTTAGAGACATTATCATGGGTGAAAATGTCTTTAATGGCGTGAACTTTCTTGATTGGGATATGAACCTCAGGATTGTCCTGGGGGCTGAGAGGATGCTTTATACGATAGACAAACCCCTCGGGCCTAAGCCCAGAAATAAGCAGCTGCTTGAGCTTGAGCTTTGGAAGACTCATAGCGATGACAACTCAACTGCTCAGTCCGTCATGTTCGTTGCGATGACCCCTCAATTTCGTCGCCAAATAAGGGATTGGATCCCTATACTATGATGGAAAAATTGAAGGACCTTCACCGATCTAACCTTAGATCGCAAATGTATGAATTGCAGAAAAAGCTCTTTCGCTCTCGAATGTCGGAGAGTACATCTGTTGAGCATCATGTGTCACAGATGATTTCCGACATTTAACAGCTAGGTCAGCTAGGCATAACCTTTGAGGCTGAGACTTCTATATATTTGATCTTGTAGTCTCTTCCTGATAGCTGGAGCGGGTTCATCATGAACTGCAATATGATTAAACAAGACCATACTCTTGGAGAGCTGATGGCAATGCTTCGTGAAGTAGAAAAAAAGCTGATGAAGGGCAAAAAGTGTGGGGCGCACTTCGCTTCAACATCTTAGTCTCCCAAAGCTTGGCCGAAGGCAACTGAAGGTGTAAAGAAGAAGAAGAAGAAGAAGAATAAGAAGGGCAAGGCCAAATCATCAAAACCTTTTGGGAAGGGTAAGGACAAATCCCAAGATGTATGCCTGCAGTGTGGCAAACAGGGTCACTGGAAACGTGACTACCGTGAGTACAAGGCGTACATGAAGGAAATCAAAGCGGGCAAGGCACCGGCTTCAGGTATGTTTGTTATAGAAATAAACATGTCTACTTCTAGTTTTAAAAATTGGATTTTTGGTTCTGGTTGTGGTACTCATATATGTACTGATGTGCAGGATCTACGGATTAGCAGGAGACTGGCCTCAGGAGAGATTGACCTCCGCGTTGGAAATGGGACTCGAGTCGCCGTTTTGGCCGTTGAGACTTATATTTTGGAACTGCCCTCGGGGTATGTACTTAATCTTTCAGACTGTTATTATGTACCTAGTTTGACTAGGAATATTTTATCTGTATCTTTATTGGCCCAATGTGGCTATACTTTTGTTTTTAGAAACACTGAGTGTTTTATGTATAAAAATAATATGGAGATATGCAATGCTGATGTAGATAATGGTCTTTATATTTTGAATATAAATCTATCTCAAACATATAATGTAACAAACAAAAGGCTTAAACTAAGTAACAAAGATGAAACTTATATGTGGCATTGTCTTTTGGGACACATTAACAAGACTCGCATATCCACACTTTCGAATAGTGGGTACTTGGACGGATTTGATCCAAATTCATATGACGTCTGCGAATCCTTTTTATTAGGAAAAATGCCTAAAACACCTTTTAGTGGTAAATGTGCACGTGCCACCGAACTGTTAGCCCTCGTTCATAGTGACGTATGTGGGCTCATGTCTAGTCAGGCTAGAGGTGGATATGAATACTTCGTAACCTTTACGGATGATGCATCGCGTTATGGTTATGTGTATCTTATGAGACACAAGTCGGAAACCTTTGAGAAATTCAAAGAGTTTCGACACGAAGTAGAAAAACAGACCGGCAAAAGTATTAAAACATTACGGTCGGACCATGGTGGAGAATACTTGAGCAATGAGTTTCTTGATTACTTGAAAGATTATGGTATTCTTTCACAGTTGACTCCTCCCAGAATACCTCAATTAAACGGTGTGTCCGAACGGAGAAACCGAACTTTGTTGGACATGGTAAGGTCTATGATGAGTCACACAAAGCTACCTATTTCCTTCTGGGGATATGCATTGAACAATGCAATAATTATTTTGAATAAGGTTCCGTCAAAGTCTGTTCAACAGACTCCATATGAAATATGGATAGGAAAGAAACCGGGTTTCTCATTCCTGAAGATTTGGGGTTGCTGGGCATACGTCAAACGTTTGGAAGGTACCAAACTAAAACCCAAATTGGATAAATATGTATTTGTAGGATATCCTAGGGAAACCAAAGGATATTACTTATATCACCCACAAAAGAACAAAGAATTTGTTGCTCTACATGCGGTTTTCCTTGAGAAGGAATTCCTAAATGCAGTAGTAAGTGGGAGGAAAGTAGAACTCGATGAAAATCGGAGTGATACTGTTCCTGGCACAGAATCCTTAACGGAACATGAACAGTTCATCGGGGATGAGACTGTACCACAATCTTCGAATACATAAGAACCGCGTAGATCCGAGAGAGTCAGAAAACAACCTGAGAGGTATGGGTTTCTGATCTCATTTCATGTGGATATTAATCTTATTGAGGAAGATGAACTGGCTACGTATGAGGAAGCGATACAAGGTATCGACTCCGATTTATGGCAAGATGCCATGAAGTCCGAAATGGATTCCATGTACACCAACCAAGTTTGGACACTGGTTGATGCACCAGAAGGCGTAAATGGGTCTTCAAGAAGAAGACCGACATGGATGGCAACATACAAATGTACAAAGCTAGGCTTGTAACGAAATGGTATCGTCAACGACATGATATCGATTACGAAAAAACGTTTTCACCTGTTGCCATGATTAAATCCATTCGGATTGTGCTTGCTATTGCTGCATATTTCGATTACGAGATATGGCAGATGGATGTCAAAATCGCTTTCCTTAACGGAAACCTTTTGGAGGATGTTTATATGCAATAGTCTGACGGTTTTATCGTACCTAAACATGCAAACAAGGTTTGTAAGTTAAATCGATCCATTTATGGATTGGAGCAAGCATCAAATTCTTGGAACCAACGTTTTGATGAGATCATAAAAGAATATGATTTCGTTCAAAACGAGGATGATCCTTGTGTATATAAGAAGGTTGGTGGGTGCGAACTGACATTCATTGTCCTTTATGTCGATGATGTATTGCTTATTGGCAATGACATTCTCATGCTACAATCGGTGAAAACTTGGCTTTCATTAAAATTCTCTATGAACGATCTAAGAGAAGCAGCCTTTATTCTAGGAATAAAGATCTACCGGGAGAGATCTAGAAAGTTGCTTGGACTCTCCCAGAGCACATATATTGACAAAGTATTGAAGAGATTCAACATGGAACAGTCTAAGAGGGGACTGTTGCCAGTGTCACATGGTGTCACTCTATCTAAGGACATGTGTCCTAAAACTCAAGATGAGAGAGATAATATTAGTCGGATCACGTTCGCCTCGGTAGTCGGATCGATCATGTATGCCATGATATATACGCGACCTGATGTCTCATATGCTTTGAGCATGTGTAGTCACTATCAGGCCGATCCAGGTGATGGTCACTGGATGACGGTTAAGAATAACCTTAAGTATCTTAGACGAACTAAGGATGGTTTCTTAATCTATGGAGATGGAGAACTTGAGATAATTTGGTATACCGATGCAAGTTTCCAAACCTATAAAGACGACTGTAAGTCACAATCCGGGTACATATTTTGTTTGAACAACGGAGCAGTAAGCTGGAAATCTTCCAAGCAAGAGACTGTTGCCGATTCAACAACAGAAGCGGAGTATATTGCTGCAGCTGAAACAGCAAAAGAGGCAGTTTGGATCCGTAAATTCCTAATTGGATTAGGAGTAGTTCTGTTAGAAGCTGAGCCCATTCCATTGTATTGTGACAATAACGGGGCTATAGCGCAGGCTAAGGAACCGTGGTCCCATCAACGATCCAAGCATGTTCTTCGACGTTTCCATCTGATTCGTGAGAGCATACATCGTGGCGATGTGAAGATCGAGAAGGTCGAATCAGAGGACAACATTGTAGATCCGCTGACGAAAGCTATTCCTTAGAAACGTTTGAGCGACATGTACATAGTTCAGGTGTTAGATGCTTGAGTGACTGGCTATAGGCCAAGTGGGAGATTGTTGGACAATTATAACCCATAGCGTCACTATTTGTAAAAGACTTTGTGGTTTTTGTACAAATTAACTATGTGACAATGGAAATTGCATTTTATCATTTTGTAATTAGATTACTTATATATATAAATGATAAAAGTCCTTATGATTAGTTCCAGATTATAAGATATGAGACAATATCAATCCACAAAGTTTTAATCATTAAATATTCATAGTCGTAGTATTATCGATATTGGACATCGATAATGCAGAATAGACTAGTATTGCACTTGTGCGTGTTATGGAAGCGTAACAACATAGTTCTCATATATTTAAGTATTGGATAATTATGCAAGTGTGATAGGAGGTTGTGTTTACCGATGGTACAGAAACAGCTTCACTCTGGATAGACCCCGCGGAATCCCATTGGTAGTATGACTATGTGTCTATGGGAATCCGTTTCAGGGTAGGTGTATTTAGTCTTAACTTGAGACTTGCATCACTAGTACTTGCGACAATCAATACGCTTTGGTTTTGGTCGTCCGGGACTTTAACAGGTTCTGTGTACGCCTCTTCTAGGTTTATTGAGAATCGTAGTGTATTGGGTGTGATGTCAAGACGGAAGTATCACTTCAGTCATATGGAGATGATTATCACGCAGGGATACAGAACCGGTTCTCTATTATGTTGTAACTATCGAGATAATATGACAAGGTCATGATTATCCGATTATAGAGACTAGTTGCTTGTGATCCGATATATGCTTCGTACGGGGCATACATTATTCCAGCCCCAGGCCTTGCATGTGACATCAGATACTGGATCGCAATACGCAATACACTACGCCTGTTATAGATTATATATTCCTTTAAGAATATTTCTTGAGAATTAGGTAGGCATAGCGCTTTGCTAGAAGCCAATCATGTCTCGTAAATCGGTAAAAACGTGGTAAAAGGTACGCACGTGTTCGGATAGTCTGATGACCGGATTTACTGCCAACATATCCAGGGATCTCATGGGTCACTTTCCAAAGATTCACCGATGACGTATGACTCAAACATAATTAATCTAGGATTAATTAGAAGAGAGAGAAAATTAATTTGGGTCTAATTACGGTGAGAATTTATCTGGGATAAATTTCTATTAGAAGAGTGAGAATAATTAATTCGGAATTAATCGATTAAATAATATATTCGATATATTAAAAGAAATTAGATTTCAAAACATAATTAAAATTGGATTTTAATTCGGGCGAACGAATTAATTTAGAATTAATTCGCGAGCGACTTTAACATTAATTTTGCTAGGCATAATTATTTAATTAATTCGGAATTAACGAACCTGAGCCCGAAATGTGTTTGCGGGCCCACTCAGATTTTGAATTAAGTGGGGCCCACAAGTCACATCACCTAGTCACTTTAATCAACTTTAAGTTGATGGAATTTGGTGGGTGGTTGTTAACTTGTAAAACACACAAGTTGAAAGGTGACGGACTTATTACTAAATATTTGGTATATCAAATACAAATTAACAAAAATTATCTCCCTTCCACTCTCTCTTCACGCCATTCTCTCCCTCTCCAAAAGCTCTCATTGCCCAGAGTTACAAGGAAGAACAAGGAAATTTTGTAGCAAAATTCCAAAGCTAGCACTTGAAGAATCATACATAGGTGATAGGGAAACCTTTCCCATTGAGCTTGGAATCAAGGATCAAAGCTTGGAGCTCTATACAACCTTCAAAGGAGCTTGGAGACTTATACAACCTTCAAAGGAGCTGTAGACTTTTAAAAATGAGCAAAAGTTTTGTAATCAACACATCCTACAACTGATCTTTGTAAGTATAATTCCGCTATACTTCCTTTTAGTATTCACATTATTTCATACATGAAATATTCTTGGGATGATCTTAGAGACCAACACAATCTTAGATCTATGGTTCAATGTTAACTTCCGAAATCGATATCAAATATCGCTCCCACTATAAGTTATAGGATAATTTCTTCGATAAGAAAACAACAGAACCATTAAGTATCTAATACTACGCTAATGATTCTGACATCCTATTGGACTTATATAGAAGCTTTCTAAGGGTCTTTTCATCTTATTAATTATGCAGTTCCATTTATAGTTTATCACTCATATAAAACTTCATTAAGTCAAGTCTTTTCTACAATGGTCAACATCCAATGTTACACACTAAGTAATAAAACAGTTTTATTACTCAAAATCATAAAAAAAAGATATTCCATCAAATAGAATACAATTTTCTATTAAATAGAATAAATGATAAACTTTTGCTTGTACCTCCGAGACGCAAGTATTTTCATCTATATAACCATTATACAAAATAAAGATTAAAATCTCAAACATTTCAAGATTTGAATTTTCTACTTATACATATCATATACGTAACTGTAGAAACTAATGGAACCTTAATTAAAAGGATAAGTTAGTGTTACTTGAGTATATCCCCAAGAGTATTGAAAATAATTCGGTACCACTTAATATCAAATGAATCAAATCATATAAGATTCGATTTCTCCACTGACCAATTCCATCACGATGGAATCGTAGAATAATGTTATTGAGTAAAATATTATTCTTTAAATAACCTTGGAACTAATTGCCATAAATTCATATGTTTGATCATATCAAACTTCTTTGAATAATTCAAAGACTCATAATGAATTTTAAAGATATAGTTTTCAAAACTTCAAATCGAATATCTTTGAACCATTCAAATTATTATATATGCGTTTCATTAGAACAGATTGAAAGTTCTCAAACTTTTCAAGACGTTCAATATATGTTCTTTCAGAAATGCGTAATTAAGTCATGACAACTCATTAACTAAGTTACGAAGTAAAGAAAACTATCCAAGGTAATTTATAATCATTAAACTACATACATCAAATGTATTAGTTTAATAAATATGTGGTCCAATGACGATCATTGGTTACATGAGATTTAATCACATTCCGCGATATAATATTCAATAAATGATAAAGATATGTGGTGTGATCTCGTATCAGACCATCGATTACCATACTGAATAAGCATCTAATGCTTATGTGATAAAATCTCATAAAACACTGTTCTAAGTGATTTAGTTAACCAAATATATTTCTTAATATGTATCTCTTCGTTAATGACACTACTAGTCGTATTAAAATATGTAACAATTATTTATAAAGAACAAGTAACTATCCAATAGTCACAAGTTCTGATATCAAATATCAAAACAATCATTAAACACTATTTTAAAAAACTAGACGGTAGATTTATTATCCAATACCTATAGTTGTCGTATTGTGAGAATCGATATTCTCTACACACAACTATACAAATCTAATTTCCTTAGCTTTATTATTTGCCTTCAACTATTCATAACAATTGCAAATAATTGATTAGAAAATTGTGTCAGACACATTACCTCTAAAGGTCACTAAAGTCAAGAAACGTCATTATCAGATAAATAAATCCCTAATGGGGTTTTCTTAATGCTAGTCAAGAATCTTGAGACATGAACTAATTCAGGTCAATTCTTACTGCAAAAGAAAGTATTCTCTCTAGATTATTATCCTAAAACATATATATATTAGATTACCTAATGTGCCTTAGTAACTAAGTCACTAACCATCTTGATTTTTAAGAAATCAGAACAGTAGTTCCCGATGGTTTAGACTAATCTAACAATATCCAAGCTTACTCTTAATCTAGAACATATTCTACAAAACTGCAACCATAAGAAAAGTCAGAAAATATATAAATATGGATGGAGTGGATTAGAAGTCTAATTCTATCAATAATATAGAATAAAGGAAACATTAGCGGCCTTTTTCATAATATTACATATTGTCTTAGTTATGGATTTTTAACCCAGCAGTGCCTCCCACTACTTTACATAACCGTAATCCCCAACGGAAAACGGAAATCCAATAATTAAATTAAATTCCATAGTGAGAAGTGGACCCCCTGAATATATTTCGACTCACAGCTTGGCACGTTCTCGCCTACGTATATTCACAGGTAGACAACTCATTGTCAATCACACTCACTATGACTCCTGATTTTGGTCATGACCGTTTCCGTTATGACCGCTTTGGCACGTTCACAATGAGGCGTATCAAGGCTTCACTTGTCAGTGACAAACTCAAGCTACCGATGTAGTCCTGACAGCTTTGGCACGTTCAGGATTTCCACTTTCACTTGAATTTGTCTCTTATCATTATGAGTATTAGAATTTAATTGCATACTTGATTCAAGAAAATTAACAGTATAAATTTCCATGGAATCAAATAAACTTCTATGAATATGTTCCTCCAAAATTGGTTATATCAGTTCCATGCTCTCGTTCTCACTGTCCTTATCAAATTATTGTTTTCACATGTTAAAAACATTTAGCTCCAACTGTTGGGGTTTTAGCGCGGGCGCAGCAGAAGCTCGCGGTTCGGGCGAAATCATAACTTTAAAAACTTTTTAAATTACCAAATAAATTATTCAATATCCAATATGAATAATTCATTCATATTTCACCTAAACATATTTATTCGATATCAAATAACAACATAAATAAGTTAGAAACATTGCGAAACTTTTACGAAAACGTTTTTTCGCAAAATGAAATAAAATATATATTTGTCCGAACCAACCAACCAACACACATGGGGGCTGCCCAGGTCAGCTCCAACAGTGCTTGGACAGTTCATGGGCTACCCAAACAGTGGCCAATTCACTGTTTGGACAGCGGACACCCGGTAAGCCCGAAACTCACCCGGTAACGCCATTTTTCACCGTTTTCGCATATTCCAACTCCGAAACAATTTCTGGAAATTGTTCCAATGCCCAAAACACATCCAATACATTTATAAAACATACTTTTCATCACCAAAAACACAGAAATTCCAGATCTGATTTGGCAACCAAAAATATCATTTTTCATTATTTAAATCCAATTTTCTCAACATTAATCATATCAACATTAACACAACCAAAGCCACCACCTATGAAGAACTCAAGAATAATTATTGGAGTTACAAGAGTGGTCATAACACTCTAAAATGGAAAAAGTCATCAAATGATAAAATTGAAATAATATTACAATAATATTATCCAATCCAGCTTCACACATGCATCTAGCCTCCAAATCCATCCTCCAAATCAAAAAACCCCAAAAATCTAAGAAAGGAAGAACCCTAGAACTATTTTAGATATTAAATAACAAGAAACAAGCTTTCTAAGTTTAAGATAATTGAAGATTACCTTCAAATCTTGTAATTTCCTTAAACTTTTTCTTGAATTTCTTCACTTTCTTCTTGTATCATCAAGAAAATTTTGGGAACTTTTTATGAAGATAGGTTCAGCCATGGAGGTTGATTAAAGAGAAAGCAAATTTTTCCAACTTTAAATACTTAGTATAACCGACTTTGGAGGGGGGGAGGGCATTTTGGTCGTTTGGTCATTTTTAATCTAATTAAATAATAATAAGTTTTTAAGTTGACAAATCCAATTTGTAAACTTTAAGCTTAATAAAATCATGCCACATGTAACCAATAATAATCAAACATATTGCATAAAATTTATGTAATATTGAAATAATTTAATTATCTAGATATTTAACATTTAAACATCTAAATAATTAATTAATGCGATTATTATTATATATGTATTTTTATTTACATTAAATAACAAATACATATATTAATGGCATGTGTCAAAATCTCATTTCGTAATTAATTAATATGTATCAAATAAAATTTTATATCAAATACAAATACACATTAATTATTGATTGACCGAAATACCCATAATGCATGTATTTTCGTTTAACCAATTAAACTATTCGAATTAACTCATTTTAATCTGGTGAAGTATTATGAATAATCTATATTATTCATAACGTGTTGCCCAAGTTCTCAACGAGTACACTTCATATTTTGGGACTCTCTAAGTTTAGGTTTATCCATCACGGAATCCAATTTCGTGTCCATAATTCACCAACTCATTAATTATGACGACCACAGATAATCTCGCTAAACTATACAAGTCGAGGTCATTGCTTACGTATAATCCCTCCATCGCATGCTATCAATATTATACCAGGGATACAGATAAGAACGTCAAATCCCTAAGGTATAATATAGTCGACTTATAAATTTACGATCTCTAAATAACACTCGGAACTCGCTTCCGAAGTATACCATGGCCATGAATTTACTAGATTGCAAATACGTACATGATACTTATGCCTTGTACACACGATTGACGGATTCTATCTGATACTCACAGGATATCATGAGCATCAGTCCACACCCAACGAACAAGCGGAGGTCTGATCTAAATAGATCGGTGACGTGACTGCCATCAAAGTATGGAAGATAACTCATATATCCACAGTGGTATCTCAAGTCGAAAGACCACTATGCTACTCGACTCGAGAAGATTCCTATTGACGTTGGTGTACCATCTGTTAGGGAATCTTCGGTGAGTCATTCAATGTTTATCAAATAAATACCTACATGTCTATACGAGTCTCCCAAGACTCATGATTTATTAAGATAAATCATCGGACCAAGTCTCGATATATGACATCTACTGGTCTCAACATATTTTACTAACCGACCGACCGTGTCAGTAATTTTGACCAGGAACTTTATTTGATAATTTACTTCTAGTAGTGATACTTCCCAATGTCAATTACAAACTAATTTGTAACTGCACACTACAAAATATATCATCGAGTCTTTGTCTAATATATACATATCACTAAATCATATAGTTTCAATCTAATCGTAATTAGATCGAATATGTATATAAAAGCAAGAAGTACTACCATAAATAAGTAATATTATGGAAAAAAGAATCGTTTGTATTCGTGAATCAGACATAAATATAATCCGGATTGGCTCTCCGAGCACCAACCCTTACACCATCATCATGTTTCCAAAAGACAAATTCATGATTCCATTCCTGCAATTAATTAAAGCGTTAGCTGTTGCTAAAAATGGGCGACCAAGTATTACGGGAATTGACTTATAACTGTCTGCTACAGGATTGTGTTTACAAGACAATAAAATCCACATGATATATGAATTTATCGACTTGTAATAACACGTCTTCCACAATTCCTTTAGGTACCTTGATTGATCTATCGGCAAGTGAAAGAGTAGTTGATGTTGGTTTTAACTCATCAATATTAAGTTGTTGGTAAACCGAAAATGGAAGAAAATTGACACTTGCTCCAAGATCAAACAAAGCATGTTTAATTTTTTATTTTCAATAAAACATATCCTCTAAGATGCGTTTCAATAGTTGATTCCTTACTCTGCCATCTCTGATGAATTGAATTTTTATCTTCGCGATTTAGTCAATTCTTTATTCCATGATATCCCCATTTTTACTGGCTTGCTCTACTTTAAATGCTCCATCTGTGTTTTTTCCCTGCAAAATTAACACACAAAATTAAAAACTCTACAATATGTGGACACAAAATATGAAAACAGAAATTATAAAAATTGCATGGGTTGCCTCCCTACTTGCGCTGAATTTTACGTCTTCAACCAGACGTTTCTGAAGTCTTTCCGTCAATGAGGTTTCAGCGTGGTTTTGGACGTCCGATTGAGGACAATCCCATGTGCGTTGTTTTTGAAGGATCTCTTCCAACGATAAGGTGGCCAGAAGAATTTTTTTCTCATTCAGTGCTCGTGCCACCTTCTTGAATTTTATTGCACCAGTAGTTCTTGAAAGGAAAGAAAGAAAATCAGGAGGTCTAGTATGGAGCTTGACTTTGAATGGTTCTTCCATTCTGTCAAGCTTCTAGGCGGTGTCCTCGATGTGTACTCCCCAATACAGTGATGTTTCTCCTGAAGTCATGAGATTTTCAATGTGGTCAGACATTTGCTCTTCCTTTTGGTCTTCATCTTTCTCATCTTTTTCTTCACATATGTATTTCAGAATTTCATTGTTCAGCTCTTCATCTCTCATCCATGCAATGCATACTCCAAGATCCTCATTTATTGGTGTGGTTGGGACAGACAACTCCACTACTTGTTCCTTCTCAGCGACCAAAAAATGATCTAGATCAAGTTGAGATTCTGCTTATTCAAGCTCCTGAATCGATACCTCTGTCTCAGTCTCCTCCCTTGTTAAGGTGTCATCGTGAAATGCTTGGTACTCGAAGGCTTCGTCAGTGTCATCTGAAAATGTTTCGTGAGGAGTGTAGCTCTAGTTTTCTTGGAATTGCTTCACTTGATCTGTCAGTCTCTGTAAAATTGCCTCTTGACTCTGAAGCATGTCATCCAACCATTCATTTCTTTTCTTGAACATGTCCACCATCTGTCTTATCATCTGTTTTTCCTCTGATGAATATGGTTTTTGAGGAATATCATACGTTGATGGTGGATAAGATAGAGAATATGGTTCAGTGAAATACGTTGGTTCATCATACCATGAAATATTCTGATAGTTCTGCCACCATGAATTATAGTTGTATATGCAATGATCGCTATGGTGGTTACCATCTCATATCTCACATCTGATCATTGTGTTCTGAAACGGTTGAGCAAATGTTGTGTAATTTCTCTCTGACATCCATGGATAGTTGTTGGGATGGACAACAAGCCTCAGAAAATCGGACTGCTACTCCCTGATTTGGGATGTATCTTCACCTCTTAAAGTTCGTAATGCTTCCATCACCCAATATTGTTCCATTTTCAACCACCTGAAATAAAAGAAAGAAATAAAAATTATAAATAAAAGTAAAGAAAATTAGATACAAGTAAAATAGATAGCTTCAAAATTAATAATGCAAGAAAAATAGTTCCCCGACAACGGCGCCAAAAACTTGATCGGTGGTAAACACACATGTAACGCAAGCTCACGTATCGCTCAAATAGTATAAAAATATCGATCCCACGAGGACTTAATTTCTACTATTGTTATTAATTATTGATTCTATTTATTTACATGAATCTAATTAGGAAGAGAAGTGAATGATTGCTTGATTTGGTTGGTTGAAATGTGGATTTGCTAAATAAATAAATAAAAATAAAACAATGGAAACTAATAATAAAGAAAACAAATATCTAGGGTTATGATTCCACACAATATTATTGTAATAATGAATTGATTCTCTTATATATGCATAATAAATTAGTTTGTTAACCTGGAATACGAAAATATGCAAAAGCCTCTTTCGATGGTCAGATGCAAACACCCAAAGTAACCCATTTAACTGTATTCCTATGTTAACCAAGTTACGCGAATTCATTAAGTTCAAGTTCCAATTGTGGCTACCCACGCTCGACAGGTATATGTCTATCCTGGAAGAAAATCTACTCAAAGGGAAATCTACCCTAAGGTGAGATCGTGAGCTATTGAGTCTAAGGCTGAAACCTAAAATCTCTTTTCCAAGTTCATTTTAAGTTTACCACATCAATTTTATTAGTGATTAGGCAACAAGAAGCATTAAGCTTAATATTCAATAAACAAACCAAAACATTAAACATAATATAATTAAATCAACTATTAAACTCGTGAATATTGCGCTTCATCACTTCACTAGATTAAAAATAAAATATTGGGGTTAGGGGATCCACTTTTACTATTTCAAATCTAGAAATCTCTCTTATTATAATATATAAATCTGCATTATATTACCAACCGACCATATAGGCGGTATCCTAATTAAGTCATTTTATAATTAATTCCAACCGACTATAAGGGCGGTATCCAATTAAGTCAGGTTAAAATTAATTTAATTAAGTCCAACCAACCATAAATGTGGTATCCAATTAAGTCAGGTTTTAAGATAATTTATATATTATAATTTAAGGGAGATTAATCTAAATTATCATAACAAAAGTTTCACCCTTCATCCGAAGAAATCAACTACAAAACATAAAAGAAATATAAAGTAAATAAACTAATATTACTACTAGAAATAAAAATACATAATTAAAATACTAAAATAAATACAAATAAGATACAATCATCAATCCCTTATTAGTAACCTCAGGAAAGCATGAATTTGGAAAATGAAATCAGCTTCTATTTATAGGTAAATTTCGGCCTTGCACGTCGCGACGCAGAAGGCTTGAGCGTCGCGACGCACCATTGATTTCTGACACGTGTAAGCGGCTTTGACGAGATGATGACACGTGGCACGCGGCTGTTGGCAGACTAAATTATTGGCTCAACGTCGGGACGTGTGAAGGCTTGGCGTCGTGACGCTGACGTCATCAATGACGTAAGGAATGTCGCATGTCGGTAGACTGAAATATTATGCTAACATCATGATGACGCACGTGATGACGCATGTGATGATGTGGCGATGACGTGTGTCGGCAGATCAATAATTTTGCTGACGTCATGCTGACAAGTGTTGGTAGAATAGTAACTGAGGCGCGTCGCGAGGCATAGAGTGTGTGCGTCGCGACGCGTGATTCCATTTTTGCCTTTTTTATTCGTTTTCGCCGTTTTAGCCCCAAGTTTATTCCATTGAGTCCCAAAACTTATTTATCTACAAAACATACAAAAACACATCAAAAAATTCATATAACCCGAGAAACCATACAAAATATTAGGTCAAAAGGGCGGTAAATAGTGATATATATTTCGCTCATCAGTGTTCTAGGTAATTTAGTACATCTTCGGGATTTTTCACAACATCCCCGATCTGGGAGATGTTACCGACAGGAGCTAGACCGTACTAACCCCATAAGCCTCTGACTTTCTAACCATAGACAAATACTAATATTCTTTTTTAAATTGATTATGCTATGTGTGGGACTGTAGCCCAACCTCAAAATTATTACATACAACTCAACATCTGAACTGAAAACTCAATAATACACTTTTATAATGACTATCTACAAGTCAAAGACTAATACAAAACTTTTAGTTGACTCTGACTTACTCACACTATATCTAACTTGTACTGGGGGACTCCATCCCTAGTGAATATAATAGTATCCGTCCTCCCAAGCTCGTCCTCAAAGAAACCTGCAAAACAAGGAAACTGGGAATGGAGGGGGTTAGATCGTCGTACGATCTAAGTGAGTGGATGAAAAACTCAAATACTGATATGAAATCATTCGGTTATAAAATCATAGCTTCAAATAGATGACTTATATGAAAACTCTCTTTCTGAAAACTTTACTTGAAATATCTTTTATAAAACTTAACCTTTCTGAAAACTGTTTTCTGAAACATGTTTTCTAAAATCTGGTCTTTGAAAACTATTTACTGAAACTCTGACATTTGAAAACTCTTTTCTGAAAATCTAATGTTTGAGTACTGATCTGTATCTGAAAACTTGACGTATGAGGGCATTACGTATCGCCGTCCCCCCATACGCCTAACTGGAGCCAGTATTGCAAATCCATGACTTTGGGGCGTTACATATCACCGTCCCCCAAATCATGCCACTACTGTCTCTGAAACTGGTGGACTTGGGGCGTTCCGTATCACCGTCCGCCAAGCCAAAAAATTAGAACTATGGGTGAAGATCTATGCTACCCTCCAAGCTCTGAAACTAGGTTCTAGGGGCGTTACATATCGCCGTCCCCCTATCCCTGAACAAGGATCTGGGGGCGTTACGTATCGCCGTCCCCCCAGTCCTCTAAATGTGCACATGTTCTCTGTCCGTAAATTCCAAGCTGCATCAAGTTACATACTGGGGTGGATTTTTCCCTCATGGCCCGAAAACATAAAATCATGCTTTGAAAATTTTTTGTCTCAATCATAACTTAAAGCATAAACTGTCATGTAATAACAGTAGTAAAATCATCTAACGCCCTATAAGCGTGAAAATAAGTCTGATAAGGAAATATGAAATAGAAATCCAGTAAAAGAGAAAATGCCCACTCACTGTGTTCGGAATCTGGCTGGAGTTATACCGCTTCGTCGAAGGAGATTGTAACTCATGCAATGGTCTATAGATGATAACTTGATTAGACTAAAAACTATGAAATAAGTTTTGGAACTAGGTTAAACTACTAAATTCAAGTACGTGATATCATAATTTGGTGTATAATATTTGTACTAAGATGTAATGTGTGCATACGAACTGCTACGAGACATTAAGGGTGGTCTTTAACACGCTAAGGTGGAACTGAGGTGGTTACAAACTGATTCTGGAAAATTATGTGCCACGTATCGTGACACAGCCCATTGCGTGTCGCGAAGCGCAACGTCCAGAAACGTGCATCTCTTTTCTTCTTGTGTGTCGCGAAGCACATCCCTTACGCGTCGCGATGCGAGGCAGTTTTCCAAGATTCTTCCCTTTTTTTCTTCAATTCCCATTCACACAATGCAAAACTCTAACAATCCCATACTACAATCAATACTCAAAATACCATATTACACACAATTCCACATAAACCAAATCATCATTTCATCAACAACCAACTTTCAATCTATTACATATAATCCATATGATTAAACCCAAAACTTAACAATTTTCAATCCATATGATTAATAACACAATTATCATCTCAATCATCATCACATCTCAATCACCTACACATAATAATCATCCCAACACCCCTATTCTATCATCATTCTTCTAAAATCTAAAAATTAAGTTTATGGGTCAAGTCTTTTACCTTATTTCTTTTGACTCTTCTTTATTACTCAAGCCCCCATGGTAGCTTGTCTTCTTCTTAGATTGATTAATGATTGATTTGCACTTCTTCTTCTTCCTTTTTCCTTCTTCTTCTTCTTCTTTCTCTCTTCTGCTTCTTCTTCTTCTCTCCCTCACGTCTCACCCTTCTTTCTTTTGTTCCAAATTCTTGAAACATTGAATAGTAGCCCTCTTTATATAGTAGGACTCAATTGATATTAAGAATAATGTAGAAAAGTGTGGAATAATGGAGAAAGTTTGAGATTTTTCCATTTGGGTCCGAAATCACTATTCATCTGAATTTATAACTTACGTTTTTGAACTATTTCTAGTCCAATTTTGGAAAAATATTCAACGCAAAGTTGTAGATCTTGGTCTCAGATTTCTGAAGATATATATTTCATAAAAATCTGAGTTCGTATGAGAAAGTTATGGCCCAAATACCATAAGCTATTCAGAATGAAACATCGTAAAATTTTCGCTTCGAAGTTTCGAAGAATTTACCGTTTATTCCCAATGTCGCTCCATGATTGTATAAATAAATATATACACTCGGACATAATTTATATTACGTAACACTTGCTCCGTGATGTAATAATTTCCACAGTGCAACAATAGTAGAAACTACCGGTCGTTACAAATATTCCCCCCTTAAATATGATTCGTCCTCGAATCCTCTTTAAAATTGGGTTCTTATCATAGGTTACTGGATTTGTGGGTTCCTTATAAACCTCGTACTGTGCTGCAACTGTTCTGTATCTTCGAGTTTCTACTTGTCTTTATTATTAAGACTATTATTCGGCTGATCATTTACCAATTAACTAGTGGGCGCATAAGATTCTCCATCTTTCTTAATATTTGATTCATACTTCAAAACTTATGTCATACTTGATAAACTACTTCGAAATTCATAGTTTCAATAAATATTCCTTAAGTTCCTTACTAAGAAATACTACTTCGTTTTTGTTTCATAAGATCATTTCTAGATATCCAGGACTACCATATTTTCTTACCTCTAATTGTGCTCAACCTTCTTTATCTCCAAGAAAATCCCTTCCTCTAACTCTTTAGTTATATTCAATCAAGTTCTCTTTAGCTATTATCTCTGACCCTCACTAGAGATACTGGTGACTTATGTTTAGGCTTCCTATACTCCCTTTTGGAATCGATAAGTTTATAGGAGTGGTCCTTGTTATTACTAACAATGCTAGCATTGGGTATTCTTCTAGCTGCACTTGTTTAACTTGATCCTAAAATTCCTTCCCATATCTTAGCTACTTAACTCTTTGTATTCTCATTACCAAGCTTAAATCGCTTATGAGCTTCTTTCCGCAAATTTCCAATATTTCTGCTTATCTATGGGCTTAGGGTTTTCTTGCTTACTGATATTGTCTACCGACGCCGTTTGAACCCAAAATGTTGCTTCTGGTTGGTTTCCTAGTGGTCCCTATCAATTGGCCTAAGATTCAAGCTTAAATGGGTACACTTTGGTACTTAAACTGTATTCCCTACTATTCGCATCAACGTTAGCGATTTGGTTCTGGTTAAAGTTTATATTTTCTTTTGTACTTTCCTTCCATTTTTACTAAATCTGATTGTTGTTCTTTCACACCAACTCGTTCTCCAACCTGGTAATATGCTAGACTACTCTCTCTTTATGATTTGCATGATTGTAGTAAGCTTATTTTCTCGGTCTTGTACTATACTACACTTTTACCAATACTTACCTAGTATTTTCTTTTACTGTCATTGCACTTTAATCATTTCATTACCAAGCCTTTTGTTTGTTAAATTTTTTTTGTTTATCCGAGGAATTTCATCTTTCTCATGTACCAAGTAATGTTAAACACTATTTCCTTATATTCTTGTCACTACTTAACTAGCACTTCATCTTTTCATCATTCATCTAGATAACCTTTCTTTTAAATCTCTCTCTTAGAACTATTTCTTCCTTTATTCGATTCATGTACTATATCTAAAGGTTTTTCTGTACCAATCTCTTTCAACAACGCATTCTCTTGCTTCTGTGAATATCTTAAGACGAACTTTGAAGCCTAACTTCTTTGTTACTATTTAACGAAGGTTGGGAGGGCGGGAATTTATCTTGAGGCTTTTCTATTCATGGTGGTCCGGTGGCACATATCCTTCAGCTAGGACTCTCGTGTCTACGTGTCTGGTGTCCTTTAATCGCTCTAGAGTCATGCTCTCTAACAACTTTCTCGTACTGTCTTGTAATCATTCATGTATCGTTTCTGTCGTTTAATTCTCAGACTTCGTTATTTTCTTTCTCTGAGTACTGTTATACTCTATTTGCTATTCTTTCTTAATAAACTTGCTCCGCTACAAAGGTTCTTTAAACTTCTTCCTCCTTGATTTCTGAAGACTCTATCAACTTCAATTACTTAGGACATCTTTTTCAGGATCTTTAGTTCAGGTTATACTCTTTACCTAGTCTTTTCTTCGTACTACCACGAAATTCCTTATAAATTGTTCACTATACTCCTGAAAATCGTTCTCCCTGCTCTCTTGATACTTCTTAGTTTTTACTTCTTTACGGGTTCCTTAACTCAACGATGGCTTTTTGACCTAGTTCAACTTATCATAATTTCAAACTATTCTATCTCATACTCTTTATCTATGATTTATTGAACTCACTGATTTAGCTGTCTAATCATCTCGTAATTCATCTAATCTCTCAATTGCTCTTCCTTATTGGTTCTTTTCTTTATTGGACTCTAAATTGGGAATGGGTACATGCTCACGTGTTTGGTTCGGTGTTTATATGCTTACTTGAATCAAGGTTTTCGGAATGGAAAGTCCTTATTCATTCTGCAAGAAAATGATCGACTACTCCATGTCTCGGGGTCCCACAACTACCATCAATTCTCTACACTACTATCTTCTCGTTATGTTAGCTTCGTGCTTGAATGCAATGAATTTCTTTATTACCTCTCGTGTTCCCCTTACCATTTTCACATCCTATTCTTTGCTCTACACCTTGCTATTGAGGCTAACAGTGGTTCATTCTTCTTTCTACTTCTTAAATCTCCACTACATGTTCTTGCTATAAACCCTGATTTGGTCACTGTATTTTGTTGTCCATACTGGTACTCTTGCCACTTCCTAAATATCTCTAATTTCATAGGTCTATTCTTATATTCTTCTACAGATTACTACTGACTTGGGCTTATCTGAGGGTTCTACGGCATTTGGTCTATCTTATGGACTTCTATTAGTCTTGCAAACCTTGTGCTGACGTGTCTAAATCTTTGAGTTATTATGGGTTCTCTTCTTAATACCTTATGAGACTTCCTGAAATTTTTTTTCTTAGTTATCTACCTTCCATGGTCTTTTCATTTCTTAAAATGGACTCCAGTTGGGTTTCTTACGGTCATCTATACCTATGCTGGTAGGAACTGCTTTATATCTCATTGGTTCTTTTCTACTGTTGGGGTTTTGGGCGAAGGGCGAGGCGGAAGCGCAGTTCGGGTGAAATTATAATTTTAAAACTTTTTAAATTACCGAATAAATTATTCAATATCCAATATGAATAATTTATTCATATTTCACCTAAACATGTTTATTCGAGATCAAATAACGACATAAACAACTAAGAAACATCGCGGAACTTTTACGAAAATTTTTTTCCGTAAAATGACGTCAAACGCGTTTTTGACCGAACCGACCACCCAACACTTATGGGGACTGCCCAGGTCATCCCCAATAGTGTTAGGTCAGTTCATGGGCTGCCTGAACAATGAAAAATTCACTGTTTGGACAGCCGTCACCCGGTTGGCTCAAAAGTCACACGGTAACGCCGGTTTTCGCCGTTTTCGCTTATTTCAACTCCAAAATAATTTTCGGAAATTGCTCCAACACCCAAAATACATCCAATACATTTATAAGATATTATTTTCATCACCATATGAACAGTATTTCCAGATCTGATCCAGAAGCAATAATTATCAATTTTTTCATGCTTTAAATCTAATTTTTCAAGATTAATCCAATTAATTAAAACACCAATCAAAGTCACCATACAAGAACCACCCAAGAAAAATTATAGGCATTGCAGGAGTGGTCATAATACTCTATAATGGCAACATATCATCAAATGAACAAATTGGATAAATATTACAATAATAGCACCCAAAACACTTCACACATGCATCATCACTTCCATATCCATCCACCCAAATCAAAAGCCCCAATTTTCACAAACAAAGGAACCCTAGAACTATTCTAACAATTCAAGAAAACAAGAAACTAATTTCCAAGCTTAGGGTTGTAGAAGATTACCTTTAATCTCTTGATTTTCTAAGCTTTTTCTTGAATTTTTCTTCATTGAATCATCAAAAAAATTTGAGAGCTTTTCTTTGAGGTAAGGATCGGCCATGGTGGAAGAATGAAGAAGAAAATAATTTTTTTTTCTTTTAAATTCTTCTTTGCCGACCTTTGGAGGGTATTTTTGTCCATTTAACAATTTAATCTAATTAAATTAAAGATAAGCTTTAAGTTGGCCAAATCAAATTTGCACACCTAAGCTTAATTAAATCATGCCATGTGTTTCAATAATAATTAAGCATATTTCATAACATTTATGAAATATGGATATTATTTAACTATTCAAATATTTAACAATTAAATATCTAAATAATTAACTAATCTAATTATTATATATACGTATTTTTATTTAAATTAAAAAATAAATACATATATTTATGGCAAATGTCAAAGTCTCATTTGACAATTAATTAATGTGTATCTAATCAAATTATGTATCAAATACAAATACACAATAATTATTAAATGACCAAAATACTCTAATGTATGTGTTATCGTTTAACCGATTAAACGATTCGAATTAACTCATTTAATCTGATGAAGTATTATGAATAATCTGTATTTTTCATAACGCGTTGCCCAAGTGCTCAACGAGTACACTTCATATTGCGGGACTCTCTAAGTTTAGGTTTATCCGTTATGAAATCCAATTTCGTGTCCATAATTCACCCACTCATGAATTATGAAGAGCACATATAATCTTGCTAAACTATGCAAGTCGAGGTCATTGCATACGTATAATCCCTGCGTCACCGGCTATCCATATTATATATGGGATATAGATAAGAACGTCAAATCCTTTCGGTATAATATAGTCGACTTTCAATTTATGATCTCTAAATAACACTCGGAACTGCTTTCCGAAGTTATACCACGGCCATGGATTTACTAGATCGTAAACACGTGTAGGATGCCTATGCCATGTACACAGGACTGACGGATTCTATCTTGATACGCACTGGATATCATGAGCATCAGTCCACACCCAACGAACATGCGGAGGTCTGATCTAAATAGATCGGTGATATGACTACCATCAAAGTGTGGAGGATAACTTATATATCCCACAATGGTATCTCAAATCAAAGGACCACTATGCTCGCTCAACTCGAGAAGATTTCTATTGACGTTGGTGTACCATATATTAGGAAATCTTTAGTGATTCGTTCAGTGTTTATCAAATAAAAACCTACATGTCTATACGAGTCTCCCGAGACTCATGATTCATTGGGATAAACTATCGGACCAAGTCACGATATACAACATGTACTGGTCTCAGTGGATTTTACTAATCGACCCGTGTTAGTAAATCTTGACCAGGAACTTTATTTAAGGATATACATCTTATAGTGCGCTTCCCAATGTCAATTACATACTACATTGTAATTGCGCACTACATTATAAATCCTAGGGTCTTTGTCTGATATACATGTATCATTAAACTTGATTTAGTTTCAATCTAATCGTAATTAGATTGAATATGTGTATAAAAGACAAGAGGTAATATTATGGAAAATAAAATTGCTCGTATTCATGAATCGGACATAAATACGATCCGGATTGGCACTCTGAGCACCAACCCTAACATCTACATCCTTGTTCTAGCACTCTATGTCCTGATGAAGTCTATGTTGGACAATTATGACCCATAGCGTCACTATTTGTACAGATCACGGTATTGTTGTACAAAATAACTATGTGACAAAGGAGATTGCACTCTCATCATTTGTGATTAGATCACCTAGATATATAAATGATAGGAGGTCCTTATGATTTGTTCCTGGATTGAGAATGATATGAGACAGTATCAATCCACGAAGGATAAATCATTAAATATCACACTTGTACGCGTTGTGAGGGCACGACGGCATAGTTCTCATATATTTGGGTATAGGATACTCATGCAAGTGTAATAGGAGGTTGTGTTTTACCGATGGTACGGGAAACAGCTTCGCTCTGGATAGACCCCGTGGAATCCCATTGGTAGTATGACAATGTGTCTATGGGAGTCTACAATCAGGGTAGGTGTATTTGGTCTTAACCTGAGACTTGCACCGCTAATACTTGCGAAAATCAATATAATTTGGTTGAGGTCGTCCAGGGCTTTAACCGGTTCTGTGTACGCCAATTCTGGGTATATCGAGAATCGTAGTGTGTTGGGTGTGATGTCGAGATGGAAGTGTCACTCCAGTCATATAGAGTTGATGATCGCGCAGGGATACAGAACTGGCTCTCTATATAAGGTTACAACCGTCGGGATAATATGACTTAGTCATGGTTATCCGATTTTAAAGAGACTAGTTTCTCGTAATCCGATATATGCTTCGTACGGGGCAGACACTGTACCAGCCCCAGGCCTCGCATGTGATCATCTGATACTGGACAGAAATACGCAATACTATGTATACTACGCCTGATATAGATCCTTTATTCATGTAAGGATATTTCCGGAGAATTGGGTAGGCATGGCGCTTTGCTAGAAGCCAACCTTGTCTTGTAAATCGGTATAAACGTAGTACTAGGTACTTACGTGTTCGGATAGTCCGACGACCGAATTTACTGCCAACATATCCGGGGATCTCATGGGTCACTTCCCAAAGATTCACCGATGACGTATGACTCACACTTTAATTAATCTAGGATTAATAAGATGAGAGAGAAAATTAATCTGTGATTAATTGCGGAGATATTTTATCTGGGATAAAATATCAATTAAAGAGAGATAACGATTAATTTGGAATTAATCGGTTAATTAATATATTCGATATATTAAACGAAATTGGATTTCGAGACGGAATTAAAATTAGATTTTAATTCGGGCGAACAAATTAATTTAGAATTAATTCGTTAGCGATGTGAATAGTGACTTCGCTAGGCGTAATCATTTAATTACGTCGCAACGAAAAATTCGTTAATTTGGAATTAGCGAACCCGAGCCCGAGATTATTTGCGAGCGCATTCGCATTTCGAATTCGAGTGCGGCACATCAAATCAAGCGTCAAATCACTTGTCACTTTGAGTGATGTGACTTGACAACTTGTGATTGATGTGATTGAGTGATGTGTGTGGTTGGCATTTGTGGGCATTAATTGCCTTGACTTTTGAAACCAAATTTTGTGTATTTGATTTGTAAAATCAATTACCAAAAATTTAATAACACATTTATCTCTCTCTCTCCATTTCTCTTCATCCTCACGCCCTTGGGGCTGCACATTTCTTCTTCTGCCAAAGTAGTGAACTGCCATGGAATTGAAGAGGAAAAAAGGAAGCAAGTGTGATTTTGTGGCAAAATCGAGAGTGCTAGCACACTCCGGGATCAATGCGAAGGTGATAGGGAAGTCCACCCATGAGCCAGTAATCACCACGACGAAGCTTAGAGCTTGTTTTTTATGATGAAGGCTGAAACAGTGAGCTCCTCCACTGCCACTGCCGAACCAGTGCAAGGCAGAAAGATTTCATTTTTGTTGCCTCCTTCGTCGCTCAACCGCTCGATGTAAGTATTCCGCAACTTCCGTCGTTGTATTCACACATGTTCATGCTTGATTTATGATCCTTGGGACCTAGATAATCTCTAACAGTGGTATCTTGAGCTAGTTGAAGCATGAAAAATGTTAGGGTTTAAAATTTGGGTAAACTTGATTTTGAGCATGATTAATGAAATTGGATGAATTAGTATGCTTAAATGTGTTTGAATTAAAGATTGATTGGATCAATTTGTTGAAATTATGTTGGAACATTTTTCCCCAAATTTCTTACCTTGGCCGAATTTGATGAATGATTTAATGTCTTGGGATTTTTGATTTTTGATCATTGGATGTATTGGAAATCATTTGGGAATATGATTTAATGTCGATTGTGGAATTAATTGCCGAGAATGTTACAAAGCATGAAATTGTGTAAAATGAATTTGAGCATGTAATTATGAAATTGGAAGATTAAGTATGCTTGAATGTGTTTTAATTGATGATTGATTGGATCAATTTGATTAAAAAAATGCTTGGAACAATTTTCCCCAATTTTGATGTGTTGGCCGAATAAGAGTATGCCCTAAATCTTGGTAATTTTGTTTCGCTGATCATTGGATGACTTGAAACGATTGAGGATGTTGATTTAATGTTAATTTAGATTTAATTGGATTGAATTCGAAATTGACATAAAATTAGTCCATATTGCCGAGAGTAGTAAAACATGTAATGGGTTTGATTTTTTTTTAAATTGTGTTGGACATGATTTAATAATAATGAGCATGATTAATTGTACAAATTTGGTGTTTTGGAAATATTGATTTGGGTAATTAATAATGTTATACACTTTAGGATTAATTAGATTATGAAATTGGACTTTTATGATTTAATTATTTGGGCCTTAAATTGGATTTGGGCTTGTTATGTTGTAATTGGGCTAATTGGGCTTGGTTGTACCAAGTTAAGTTTAGGCCAAATGGATTGGATCCAATTGGGCCCAAAAACGCCTCCATAAAGCCCAAATGCGACTTAATGGACCTTTAAAGTTTAATTGGGCCTAATAGGCCTAAATTGATTTCTGGGCTTATGGGGTAACTCCCGGATTGGACTTTGGTTATTGGGTTTGACCCGAGTTGACCAAAAGTCCACGCCTTAAGAAATTAATTAAAAGCCCATTGGATTTTAATTAAATTAATATTGGATATTAATCGGGCTTTGAGACCCGTTGCGATTAAATTTGGAATTTAAATCGTAAAAGGTTTATTAATAAAGTGTAGTATTTAATTTGGAATTAAATAGTGAATTAGTATTAAATACATATTAAATTGAATTTAATGTTGTAGTTTAATTTAATTCAAGAATTCGTACTTTGAGTACTTATTCGCAAAACGAGTTTGACTCGAACAAAATCAAATCGTTGTTTGAACATTGGATGATCACTAAAATATCAGATTAATTAATTGGATTAGATTGATTGATAACATGCTTGTGTGAATACATGGTTGCGATGCATGAATAATGTATATCGGATGGATATTAGATGGGTGGGGCAATTTTAGAAATTGTTGTAATAAATTTGATTTATTAATTGGACCTGCGTGTCCAGCCTTATCACCCTCTTATTCTTTGTATTCTCTTCTCACATATTCCCCTCAATGTAAATGAGGTTTCTTTAGAAGTGTAGTGTAACGGGTAGAAGTAATACATATGCTAGCTGGAGAGAGAAAGGGAGAGATTTGAATTAGGATCAATGTGTAAAGTATCCATCCGCATATCATTATTATTTTTCATATACGCTTTATTATGTGTTTAGAATGCATGTTTAAGGGTGTATGATGATGAGACCTTAACAAAGATAATAAATTGGTTGCCAATTTGCACTCGAAAAACCCTCAAATAATAGTAAGCGTCTTTTATTCCATTGAGTGATTCTCACTCAAGATCCGATACTGGCATTGGCTTGTTGGCCAAAGTCGAGGATGTGTTTGAATCACGAAGGCTTTGTTCCATATCAGTGTCTTGTCCAAGTTGTGGTTTGTTGGACAAAGTCAAGACCACTTCTTGTCTATCGACATTGATTACGAAGCTTTCCATGGTCAATGGGTCGCGCTTGATTGGGATCACTAAGTTTATTGTGCCAAAGCCAAGGCTTAGTTGATTCAGAGGAAAAAGGTTAGGTAATACATTGGATGTATTGGCATATATAAGATATATGTTTAGGACTTGGATGTCCGCCTATTGGATCTAGGAATTGGATTGGATCCAATTGATCTTAGAGATCTACCTAGTTAATTATCATACAATTTGTTGGCCAAAGTCAAGATTGTGTGATATTTAGCGGGATCCTAGCCCGCTAGGAAACACGGTTTCCCGAGTACTTGACAGAGGGTTAGAGGCTCGCCGAAAAATAGTGGGAGGCAAGAATTGAATTTGCAATACTCGTTTAATTACTTGCCATACACGCTCAAAACAAACATCATTCGTCAAATAAATTAAATGTTAGTTGGACTAATATTTAAATTGTTTTTATAAAACAGTTGGACTGTATTATAGTTGATTATATAATTGGATTATAGTAATCAATATATTTGAATTAATTAATTTCATCTTATAGTTGATTTTATAGTTGGATTATAGTAATCAATATAATTGAGGTTAATTAATTTAAATTATAGTTGATTGTATAGTTGGACTATAATAATCATTATAATAAATAGTACCAAAATCGTTGATTAAATAGTTAGACTATTAGAATCAAGATAAAATTGAAAGATTGACATTTAAAACATAATCCTAGGGAAAATGTATTTAAATGGTTTAATTTTCAAATGGGAATAAATTTTCAGGATGGTCCTGGAAACTAATAAGTTAATTTATTTGATAAAATAACATATTAGGCCTAAACCCGAAATTAAGCAAAAGGTAGATCATAAATCCAAGGAAGATTTATGTGATGATAACTTAAGTGCTTAATCCATTATACTTACTATAGTAGACTCCTTAATTTCTGAATCAGAACTAAGGATTGGATCCTTAAAGTATGATATTGAAATTAAAGGATCTTCATAAATCTATACTTAGATTTTAGAAGTACTAAATTGCAATTAATAACTCTTGGGGAGTTAATGACTATTCTCAAGGAGACAAAGTCAAAGATTGCAATAAGCAAGTAGCGCAAGGCGTACCTTACTTCGATACTCTAGAAGGCCATAGGCTTCTGGAGTGTTAAAAATGGCAAAGGCAATATCATTATAATCTTCTGGGAAGATAAATGACATATCCTAAAAAGGAATTGAAGAACGAGCAAGGCTCCGACTTCAAATATGATTGTCATAAATATGTTCACTACTAGTATTAAAATTAGATTTTAAATACTTAGTGTGATACATAAATATATTGATGTGCAGAATCTGTTATGAACAGGATACTGACTTCAATAGAGATTTATCTGCGAATTGGAAACGAGACGAAAGTCGTTGCTTTAACCGTAGATACCTAAGTTTAGGAACTACCATCGGGTGTGTACTTAAATTTAGAAACTGTTATAATGTAACTAGTTGACTAGAAACATTATCTCTATATCAGTGTTTAATCCGTTGCGGATGAACCTTTATATTCTAGAACACGAAAGTGTTTTATTATATAAAGATGATATTGAGATAAACACATTAGATGTGAATAACAGAATTTATATTTTGAATATAAATAAATCTCAAATATATATAACATGACAAATAAATAGCTCAAACTGATTTGATTAGAAGAAACTAATTTGTGGCATTGTTGTCTGGGACACAATTAAACAAGAATCGTATATCGCACTTTTGAAGAGCGGGTACCTGGACTGATTTGATTCCAATCAAATAAAGTCTACGAATCTAGGTTATTGGGCAAAGTGCCTAAAACACTATTTACTTGGTAAAAGTGTAAATGCCACCGACCTGTTAGCCCTAGTTCATAGTGAAGCAAGTGGGCCCATATCTAGCTAGGCTAGATGTGGATATGAATATTTCGTGACCTTACGGATGTGGCATCGCGTTATGGTTATGTGTTTCTTTTGAAGAACACAAATCAGAAACTTTTAAAGTTTCGACACGAATTAGACGAACAGATCGGCTAAAGTATTAAACCGTCAAGGTAAGACCGTAATGGAAAATATTTAAGCAATAAGTTTCTTAAATACTTGAAAGAGTAAAGTATTCTTTCAAATGAGGACTCCTCCCGGAACACGTCAAAGTGACGGTGTGTCCGAACTGAGTAACCGAATTTTGTTGGACATGATAAGGTTAATCACTAGTCGCTCTGAGCTACCATTTCCTTCAACAAATAAGCTTTAAACAGTGCAAGAACTTATTTTGAATAAGGTTCCATTAAAATCTGTTTGACAGATATCATATTAGATATAAACGGGAAAGAAACTGGGTTTCACATTCCTGATATTTGGGAATGCTAGGCATATGTTTAGATGATACCAAACTAAAACCCATATTGGATAAGTGCCAATTGTAGGTTATCCTAGGGATACATAATTATAGTACTTATACAACTCACATGAGAACAATATAATTGTTGCTCACCATGCGGTTTTCCTAAGAGGAATACCGATATGCAGTGGTAAGTGGGAGGATAGTAAAACTCGATGAAAATCGAGAGTAATACTATTCAAGGCACCGTGTCCTAATGGAACACAAATGGTTCATCAAGGATGAAACTATACCATAATCTTCGAATACACAAGAACCGCATATGTCGGAGAGAGTCAGAAAATAACCTAGGGTATGGGTTTCTAATCTCACCTCATAAAGATGTCAATCTTATTGAGGTATACCAACTGACTACGTATGAGGAAGTGATATAAGGTATCAACTCCCTATTATGACAAAGTGTCATGAGTCCGAAATGGATTCCATCTATACCAACTACGTTTGGACACTAGTTGATGTACCGCAAGGTATTGTACCTATTGGTACCATATAAGTCTTCAAGGAAGACATACATGGAAGGCAACATACCAACGTACTAAGCTAGGCTTGTAGCGAAAAGGTAGAGTTATAAACACTGTGTTGATTACGACAAAACCTTTTACCTGTTGCCACGGTAAATCCATTTGATAATGCTTGCTGTTGCTGCATGTTTCATTTATGAAATATAGCAGCAGAACGGAAAAAAAAAACCACTTTCCTTAATGGAAACCTTTTGGAGGATGTTTACAACATCCTGTCGGTTTTGTCGTACCAAAAAAAAAACTAGCAAACAAGGTTTGCAGGTTATTCGATCCATGTATGGATTGAAGCAAGCATTAGATTCCTGGAATTATCGTTTTGATGTAATCATAATAGTTTATGATTTAATTCAAAATGAAATGATTCTTGTGTATATAAGGAAGTTAGTGGGAGCGTGCTGACAGTGAATGTCCTGAATAAAATGATAATATGTCATTTCTTGGAAATGACATTCCCATAAAATAATCGGTGAAAGCTTGGTTTTCCTGAAAATGACTATAAGTCACCAACGGTACTATAAAGTATGAATAATGGTACAGTGAGCTTGAAATCTTCCAAGCAAGATACTGTTACTGAATAAACAACAAATACGGGTTATTGCTGCAGTTGAGGCAGCAATAGAAGCCATTTGGGTCGATAACAAATCTAATTAGATTAGATATAGTTCTACTCTACTAGCTGCTGATCTAGGCTACAGCATATGCTAAAGAATTAATGGTCTCACTAACGATCCAGATATATACTTCGATATTCATCTGATTCGTTCGGATCATACATCGTGGCGATGTGATGATCGTATAAATCGCATCAGACGACGATATCATGAAATCGCTGACGAAAACCTTTTCTCAGCAATTTGAGCCAACCGTACATAGTTCGGGTGTTAGACACTCGAGTGACTGGCTATAGGCCAAGTGGGAGATTGTTCGACAATTATGACCCATAGCGTCACTATTTGTACAGATCACGGTGTTGTTGTACAAATTAACTATGTGACAAAGAGATTGCACTCCTATCATTTGTGATTAGATCACCTAGATATATAAATGATAGGAGGTCCTTATGATTTGTTCTTGGATTGAGAATGATATGAGACAGTATCAATCCACGAAGGATAAATCATTAAATATCCCTAGTCAGAGTATTATCGAGATTGGACATCGATAAATATGTAAAAGACTAGTATTACACTTGTGCGCATTGTGAGGGAACGACGACATAGTTCTCATATATTTGGGTATAGGATACTCATGCAAGTGTAATAGGAGGTTGTGTTTTACCGATGGTACGGGAAACAGCTTCGCTCTGGATAGACCCTGCGGAATCCCATTGGTAGTATGACTATGTGTCTATGGGAGTCTGCAATCAGGGTAGGTGTATTTAGTCTTAACCTGAGACTTGCACCGCTAATACTTGCGACAATCAATATTCTTTGGTTGAGGTCGTCCAAGGCTTTAACCGGTTCTATGTACGCCAATTCTGGGTATATCGAGAATCGTAGTGTGTTGGGTGTGATGTCGAGATGGAAGTGTCACTCCAGTCATATGGAGTGTGATCGCCAGGGATACAGAACTGGCTTCTCTATATAAGGTTACAACCGTCGGGATAATATGACTTGGTCATGGTTATCCGATTTTAAAGAGACTAGTTGCTCGTAATCCGATATATGCTTCGTACGGGGCAGACAATGTACCCAGCCTCAGGCCTCGCATGTGATCATCTGATACTGGACAGAAATACGCAATACTATGTATACTACGCCTGATATAGATCTTTTATTCATGTAAGGATATTTCCGGAGAATTAGGTAGGCATGGCGCTTTGCTAGAAGCCAACTTGTCTTGTAAATCGGTATAAACGTAGTACTAGGTACTTACGTGTTCGGATAGTCCGACGACCGAATTTACTGCCACATATCCGGGGATCTCATGGGTCGCTTCCCAAAGATTCACCGATGACGTATGACTCGCACTTTAATTAATCTGGGATTAATAATATGAGAGAGAAAATTAATCTGGGATTAATTACGGAGATATTTTATCTGGGATAAAATATCAATTAAAGAGAGATAACGATTAATTTGGAATTAATCAGTTAATTAATATATTCGATATATTAAACGAAATTGGATTTCGACGCGGAATTAAAATTAGATTTTAATTCGGGCGAACGAATTAATTTAGAATTAATTCGTTAGCGACGTGAATAGTGATTTCGCTAGGCGTAATCATTTAATTAATCGCAACGGAAAATTCGTTAATTTGGAATTAGCGAACCGACCCGAGCCGAGATGTTTGCGAGTGCATTCGCATTTCGAATTCGAGTGCGGCACGTCAAATCAAGCGTCAAATCGCTAGTCGCATCAAGCGTCAAATCACTTGTCACTTTGAGTGATGTGACTTGACAACTTGTGATTGATGTGATTGAGTGATGTGTGTGGTTGGCATTTGTGGGCATTAATTGCCTTGACTTTTGAAACCAAATTTTGTGTATTTGATTTGTAAAATCAATTACCAAAAATTTAATAACACATTTATCTCTCTCTCTCTCCATTTCTCTTCATCCTCACGCCCTTGGGGCTGCACATTTCTCTTCTCTTCCAAAGCAGTGAACTGCCATGAATTTAAGAGGAAAAAAGGGAAGCAAGTGTGATTTTGTGGCAAATCGAGAGTGCTAGCACCTCCGGGATCAATGCGAAGGGGATAGGGAAGTCCACCCATGAGCCAGGAATCACCACGACGAAGCTTAGAGCTTGTTTTTATGATGAAGGCCGAAACAGTGAGCTCCTCCACTGCCTGCCGAACCAGTCCAAGGCAGAAAGATTTCATTTTGTTGCCTCCTTCGTCGCTCAACCGCTCGATGTAAGTATTCCGCAACTTCCGTCGTTGTATTCACACATGTTCATGCTTGATTTATGATCCTTGGGACCTAGATAATCTCTAACAGCCTATTGCTCATGTAGGGTAGGTATAAGATGAATTTTGTCAGGATATCTTCCTTAACTGGTATCACAAAAGAGTGAGGATCTGGGTAGGTCGGGGTCTTATTTATTGGATTCCTTGACTAGGGCATCTAATATTTTTCCTGTTGTTATTCCTCTCATTGGCCTGTGGGCCTAGGTTTTGGGAACCTGGAATCTCTGTGTGCTTATAGTACCTCACATCTATTAGAAACCTCTACAACTATTCCTTATTTCTTGATTCTTCTGTCTTATAACTGTTCTTAATCATTCGGGGAGCTCGCTACCTATACGAAGTGTTCAAGAGTTAATAGATCAACTGAAGAATTTCTGAGAATGAAGGAATCTTACTTGTAAGGAAATGACTTCACTTAGATCTACTCATTATTTTACTTCTGTTTGGACTTGCTATATTCTACTTCTCTATCCCAAGTTCTGGTGTCTTCCATATTATCTTACTCTATGTCTCTGATTCTTACTACTATAGGTCTTGGCATTTTCTTATCTATCTGCTTCCATACCTCTATTTCTATTTGCTTATGATTGTTTATTCTATCTTTCACTTCTCTTTCTAGCTTTCTTTTTCTCGTTCTATCTTCCTGGGTGGGTATACTATCTTTTTCTGTCTTTTTATCTTTATCTGTCTCTGACTATCTAAACATCTATAAATTTTTTCTTGCTTTCTTATAGCTTTCCTATCTCATTCCATTGGGTAACTTTTCTTATATTTTACTATTTGATTTCATAACATTGTTTGTACTTCTGATAATAGGCTAAATAACTTCAAGATGATTCCTAACTTGGATCTAGAGTGTAACCGTTCTCGCGAGGAATACTATTTGAATAGTTTGGGAAATTTTATTAACATGTCTATGAATCTTGAGGACGTACTCGAGGATCAGATACTGGAGAGGTAGTGCCTCACATACGAGTATCCCGGACATACTGCGTATACCCGACCCCATCACTCTGCCCACTGCAGTCACTGACTCCCTAGACCATGCTCTGATACCATCTTTGTAACATCACCGATCTGGGAGATGTTACAGGCATGAGATAGACCGTACTAACCCCATAAGCCTCTGAATTTCTAACTATAGACAAATACTAATATTCTTTTTTAATTGATTATGCTATGTGTGGGACCATAGCCCAACCTCAAAATTATTACATACAACTCAACATCTGAACTGAAAACTCAATAATACACTTTTATAATGACTGTCTACAAGTCAAAGACTAATACAAAACTTTTAGTTGACTCTGACTAACTCACACTATATCTAACTTGTACTAGTGGACTGTTAGGGTTGGTGCTCAGAGTGTCAATCTGAATCGTATTTATGTTCGATTCATAAATACGAACAATTCCTTTTTCCGTAATATTAATTTTTTAATGGTAGCACCTCTTGTCTTTTATATACATATTCGATCTAATTACGATTAGATATCTGATTAAGATTAGATTGAAACTAAATCTGATTTAGTGATACGTGTATATTAGATAAAGACCCTACGATTTACAACATAGTACGCAGTTACAACGTAGTTTGTAATTAACATTGGGAAGCGTCACCATAAGTTGTATATCCTTAAATAAAGTTCCTAGCCAAGATTTACTAACACAGGTCGGTTAGTAAAATCCGCTGAGACCAGTACATGTTGTATATCGTGACTTATTCCGATGGTTTATCCCAATTAACCATGAGTCTCGGGAGACTCGTATAGACATGTAGGTGTTTATTTGATAAACACTGAATGACTCACTCAAGATTTCCTAATAGATGGTATACCAAAGTCAATAGGAATCTTCTCGAGTTGAGCGAGCATAATGGTCCTTCGACTTGAGATACCACTGTGGATATACGAGTTATCCTCACACTTTGATGGCAGTCACGTCACCGATCTATTTAGATCATACCTCCGCCTGTTCGTTGGGTGTGGACTTATGCTCATGATATCCTGTGCGTATCAAGATAGAATCCGTCAGTCCTGTGTACAGGGCATATGCATCCTACACGTGTTTGTGATCTAGTAAATCTATGGCTGTGGTATAACTTCAGAAATTAGTTTCGAGTGTTATTTAGAGATTTTATATTTGAAAAATGGACTATATTATACCATAAGGATTTGACGTTCTTATCTATATCCAATGTATAATATGGATAGCCTGTGACAGAGGGATTATACGTATGCAATGACCTCGACTTGCATAGTTTAGCGAGATTATTTGTGGTCGTCATAATTCATGGGTGGGTGAATTATGGACACGAAATTGGATTTCGTGACGGATAAACCTAAACTTAAAGAGTCCCACAATATGAAGTGTACTCATTGAGAATTTGGGCAACGCGTTATGAATAATACAGATTATTCATAATACTTCATCGGATTAAATGAGTTAATTCGAATCGTTTAAACCGTTAAACGAAAACACATATATATGGGCATTTTTGGTCAATCATAATTATTGTGTATTTGTATTTGATACATAATTTGATTAGATACACATTAATTAAGTGTCCAATGAGACTTTGACACATGCCATTAATATATATATATATTATATATATATATATATATATTTGTTATTTAATGTAAATAAAAATACATATATAATAATAATTATATTAATTAATTTTTTAGATATTTAAATGTTAAATATTTGAATAATTAAGTAATATCCATATTGCATAAATGTTATGCAATATGTTTAATTATTATTGGTTACATGTGACATATTTTAAATTAAGCTTAATGTGTGCAAATTTGATTTGCTAACATAAAGCTTAACTTTATTTAATTGAATTAAATAGGCAAATTGACAAAAATAAACTAAAAGTCGGTCACTCCTTGTTTTATTTAGAAAATTTTATTTTCTTCATTATTCACTCCTCCATGGCCGAAAATGAACTCCTAAATACTCTCCAAATATTGCTTGATGATTCAAGTAAAGGAAAATAAGAAAATCAAGAAAAAAAAGGCTAAGGAATTAAAGGATTAAAGGTAATTCTACAAATCCCTAAGCTTAGAAATTTTATTTCTTACTTCTTGAAGATCTAGTGAGATCTAGGGTTTCTTATTTTCTATAAATTTGGGACTTTTGGTTTTGGAGGATGGATTTGGAGGCATATTGCATGTGTGAAGTTGATTTGGATGATATTATTGTAATATTTATTCAAATTGATCATTTGATGATATGTTGTCATTCTAGAGTGTTATGACCACTCTTGTAATGCATATAATTTTTCTTGGGTGGTTCAATTGTAGTGACTTTGGTTGGTGTTAAGATTAATTTGATTAATGTTGAAAAAGTTGGATTAAAGCATAAAAAATAGGCATTTTAGGTTTCTGGATCAAATCTGGAAAATCCAGGTTTATGTTGATGAAATTGATGTCATATAGATGTATTGGATGTGGTTTGGTTATTGGAACAATTTCCGGAAATTATTTCGGAGTTGAAATAAGCGAAAACGGTGAAAAACGGCGTTACCGGGTGACTTTTGAGCCAACTGGGTGACGGCTACCCAAACAGTGAAATTATCACTGTTCGGGAAGCCCATTAACTGCCCTAATACTATTGGGGCTGACCTGGATAGCCCTCATGTGTAATGGGTAGTCGGTTCGGTCAAAAACGTGTTTAATGCCATTTTGCGGAAAAAATATTTTCGTAAAAGTTTCGCGACGTTTCTTAGTTATTTATGTCGTTAATTGATATCGAATAAATATGTTTAGGTGAAATATGAATGAATTATTCATATTAGATATTGAATAATTTATTCGGTAATTTAAAAAATTTTAAAATTACAATTTCGCCCGAACAGCGCTTCTGCCGCGCCCTTTGCCCAAAACCCTAACAAAAATGGTATCAAAGCGGGTCTGATCCTTCATCCATTACATTTTTCATGCTTGATATATGATATATAATCCAATATTGATGTTCTCACATGCATATAATTTAGATATTCCTTGACTTTTCGATTCTACGCTAACGGGAAACGTAAAAAAAATTTAATAGTTAAGTTATGTTTTCTATAGGTAGAATTGAATTGTTTAGAAAATGATCTAGATTAAAATTCTGCATATGATGTAGAACAATGCTTCCTTGAGGAATATCCCTGCTTAAATAAGGCTGTAAAGTAACGTATATTGGATGCATGTTTCTTGGTCCGTCTTGTCAATACGATTTATGGGTATCTTTCTATGGCTGCATCCGAGATCGTGCCAAAGCAGTGAGGGTGTAGTTGATAGAATTTTATCCATGCCGGATATATATTTGATACTAGATAAATTCAAGTGAAAGTGGAAATCATGAACGTGCCAAAGCTGTCAGGACTACATCGGTAGCTTGAGATTGTCATTGGCAAGTGAAGCTTTGATACGCCTCTTTGTGAACGTGTCAAAGCTGTCATAACGAGAAACGGTCAGGACTAAAATCATAAGTCACAGTGAGTGTGATTGACAATGAGTTGTCAATTATTATTATTATTATTATTATATTATTATTATATTATTATTATTAGTATTATTATTATTATTATTATTATTATTATTATTATTATTATTATTATTTTATTATTATTATTATTACCAACTGTCACGGGCCAAACTTTGGGGTCACCAAGTTGAGTCAGTGCGGCACTTGTTAACGTTGCGTCTAACAAGTCTGCCTAGAGTTGACCTTTAAGTGAATCAGAGGCTTTTTTTAGCTCAATTTCAAGCTTCATCATAGTCTTAGCTTCACTATTCCTAATAACGGCCGCTAGCGCCCGTATCGCCGCCAGATGTCATGAAAGTGATAAATAACACATTAAGATTTAATAATGCACATAATATCAGATTATTGGGAATAGAAATTGTGTGTGTTCAACTTTAATTACTCATAAGATAATGATAACCACTAAAGTCATTGATATAAGAACATGCTTATTTTGCTAATTAGATAGAGCATTTCTCCCTGGTTACATCCACACAAAACCTGTAATTAGAATTCGAAGCATAGGAAATCCCCTCATTTTTTGGGTGAATATTGAAGATGATTATGATTTCACCATACAAAAAATGTGAAAAAAAATGGATAATTTTAATTTCTTATATAATATGTTATACAAGTAATACTTTAGATTTAGACCAAAAGAAATAATTTCGATGACATATATTCAGAGAAAAATTATAAATGTACAAAACAATGGCATAAAAATGACAAAAAATAATCACAAAATATTCGTAATGTATACTTTGTTAATTATTTTTGTCACTCCCTTGTCACATTTTTGTTCATATATCATTACTCACATATAAAAGCTACAAGATAGTGCAAATGACTAGGAACTTGAGAAGTGGGTGTTACATACGCATGAATATAATTCATCCTTAAAAACCGACTTATAATATAGAAATTTAATCTCTTAATCAACGTGGGACTTTAATACATCGAACAAAAATTGAAGTGGTATCTATGATCATGGCTAGCTCAGCATGCATGGGAGCATCTTGGTGTGTGCTTAGTGGGGCATGGCTTGTCTAGCATGCGCTGTGAACGTTGGCTCCTGCTGGCCATGCTTTGTCTTTATGAATATATTTTTTTTTGACACTTGTGTTTTTGTTTTTGTAGTTTCACTTCACATGCATGTCCTCTCTAATTGTGCCACAATAAAGAGAAGCTATGAGAACTCAAGTAATTAATTTCTTATATAACACCAATCCAAAAAAAAAAGAAGCAAAATGATTGTCTGATTGGACTAACAGCTTCATCCATTTTTCACATTATTATAGGTCCTTTTATGATCTCAAATTGATAGATGTAATTATAGTCTTTGTTTTTGCCGCAACCAGTTGAAGATTTGATAATTTATGACCTCCAAATGATGGTTTCTTCAAATGTTCACAGAAATGTTCACAGACTGTTGCTGTAATTCATCATTCTTCATAACCCAATACAAAAATCCCAACAAGCGTGAGATATTTTATTTCAAAATACTTATCTCCCACATTGAAAAGAAGAGAGAACAATTTTATTTATATTTGATTTGAATTATTTATAAATGGCTAACTCCTCTGAGTCCAAATCTTCTCTCCCATCAATTATGCTTCATTCCATGCTCCACCAATCAAATTTGAACAACTAATATCTTTCATTGAATTTTGATTGGTGAGTGTTAAAATCAGAGTTCTCTCATTGAATTTTTATTAGTGATTGTTAAAATCAGAGTTCTCTCATTTAATGAGATATATTAGTTGTCCAAATTTAATTGGTGGAGCATGGAGTAAAACATAATTGATGGGACATAAGATTTGAACTCTGTTTAATCAAGATATGCAAAGCTTTCAAACATTCCTAGAAAATATAATTAAATTATTTTTTTTTGAAATCGCTGGAAATCCCACTACCAAACCACCCCTTCCGGATTTAAACAGAGTATGTAAAACCCCCTAATATCTCAGACTCTTATAAAAAAACGCACTCTCTGGATTCGAACTCAAGACCTGAAGGTAAGATCATAAATTCTACACCACCAAACCAATCTCTTCGGGACCTAGAAAAATATAATGCTCTCTACTACTTTCACAACTTTTTCTTCATCAATTTGTTTATTTTACAGTGCTATATGGTCAATTCCTTATTGAAAGTTTAACCTTTTTATAAATATAATAGTTAACTTTTAATTTTATTTTAATGTGTATATATATTAATCAATACTAAATAATAATGAATGAAGAAAATATATATTCTCCAAATTAAATAATTCACCGTAATATTCCTAATCAATTTTTTTTCCATTAGTATTCTAATTTCCTTAGAAAACTACGATTTACATTATTAATAATTATAATTTTGGTTTAAACTAGTACAAGGCCCGAACTTTATGTTGGTTGAGCATATATTTTAGGTATTGATCTCTCAGTTTTATAGTTTAAATAAATGAGACAATTGATTTACTTACATATAATATTTATGCATCATTCACTATGTGCAAGAACTAATAGTTAGAGTCTGCATTCTGAAGCACAATAATTAATAAAAAAAATCATGAAATAAAAAAACTTATAAAAATAATTCAAATAAAATAACAAATAAATAATTAACATTATATAGATTAGCGAATGAATTAATGAGGTAAATACTTATTAAGATGATCGTGCACTTAACCATATATTCCTTCATTCTCCCTTACATTTGAAGGAACTCCGGATGGGTTGAGTGCAAGATGAAACGTGGATAGCAATTTAGCACAGTAGTCATTTTTATAGTAGTGTTGTACCCATCTGTTACGATAAAATCGTGACTTAAATTTTCACGACAATAAAACAATTTACATTTAATAGGGCCTATTAAAAATTCTTTGTATTATTTTAAAAATATTTGCATAAATTTTTTAATTATATAAATTAATTTTTAATTCTAAAAATATATATTTATAACTAAATTTTTAAAATTTAATTAAAAAATACTAAAAATATAGAAATTCTTAAATTCTTTTTCATTTCTTAGTATTAAAAAATTTTAAAAAATATTTATTTTTCAAAAATTAAAAAAATAATAATTTTCTATCGGCCCAGCCTGCCCGATAAATTTCGGCCATGTCCGATCTGATATCTTTTACATATATAGAAGGAACTTCGGTTGGGTGAGAAAGATGAAACATGGATAGCAATTTAGTACAATAGTTGACCAAAACCAGATTCATTTTTGGAGAACAATGATGATAATCATGGCACGCAACCCTTTTTTTTTTTTTTATGAGCTTTTTTACATGCAGAGATAAGATTGAAAAACTAAAAGGAATAAATTAAGGACCCCCTTGTAATTAATATAAAAACTTATCCCATTTCTATAAAATGAACAACGAATTCACATTGAAGAATGTAAATATCGAATATCCAATCCTTATTATTAGGAAGTAAAAAAAATATTTAGCAAGTAATAATCAGTTAAAAAGTACTCGAAAATCAACAGAATATGGCCAATTACGATGTAGCCATGTTGCTTTCCTATTGGAAATGACAAGTAGAAACTTCATTGTCATGATTTTGCTGTGATATGTTTTGCAAGACTATTTGGTTAAAGGCTCTTCAATAATTTGACTCATTTACTTTTTCCTTAAATTATTTTTTTAAAAAAAATTGACATTTCTCAAGTTTATACCCAATAGCCATCGATTTTGAGAAATTTAAAAAAGAAAAAATCATCACAATAATCCTTTGAAAGAAGCATTCTGAGTCAATCCTGTAACCTGATGGCCAATTACATTCAAGGCCCATAGAAATTGGGCTTCATTTTTGGTGTTTTAGAGGCCCAAAAGACCCTTAGTCCACTGTTTATAACCATCCAAAAGGAAACAATAATTTAATAATATTTTACCACACATTAAAATATAAAAATTATTAAATAAATAATAATTATATGTAATTATTTTTATTATAATTATACATATCATATGCTTATTAATTATTATTTAGAATCTTAAAAAATTAAAATAATTGAAAAAGCTCTGACAACTCGTCAGTTTAGTCTTGAATGAGACTCCACTAACTTTGCCCTCGTTAAGTGTAAATGTGTAATGAAGAATCCCTCGACTGATATGCTCTACATATATCATCAACTAATAAATAAAGATCCTTTTATTTATTTATTTTTAAATATCTTATATTTATTTATCATGTTATTAATTGAATTTTATTATTTTATCAATATGATTCCTACAATCACTTTGTATGAATGAGACATTTTCATTCCCACGGGCTTCAACAATTATAGAATGATAATTACGGGCGATTCCGATTTTAACTCAATTATTTATTTCAAGTCGTCCTTTTATATTAAAACTAATTTTATGGTTGCATGAAAAATACCTAACTTTGCCTAGACTCAATCCATGGCTGTGTTCAAGATATAAAGTTCGTAGAATCCATTTTCCATCTTCATTTAAACATCCTCCAATTTTCACATTGCATCCATTTTTCGCATTAGCTTGCAGCCTCAAAGAATTCGTACATTTACTTTGCAAATATCACATATCTTTAACACCCCATGGCATTCCAAAACTAAACCACCATGGCATTCCCAGAGGTAAAGAATAAGAAACCATAAATACATGGGGTGACGTGGATCTAGATGGCATGCATGCAAACGTAACAAAGACAAGTCCTTAGAAAAGTTGGGATCATCCAAGAATGAATAGCATGCATGAGTGCACGTGGGCTACGTTTTAGGAATAGAAGAAGTTATAATAAGATATGATTTCGATTGTTATCGTTATCAAGTCATTAGGATTAGGATAGCCTTTGCATTTCAGTTATCTAGCTTAGAGATAAAGATAGAATACTAGTTTGTGATCTAGAAATCACTATATATATATGTTTTTTTGCTGTGACAGAACTGGCATTCAGAGAATATGTCATACCGTTGTGTTGTATCTAGCTGGGACCTATCAATTGGTATCAGAGAGCCATGGTACAAGTAAAAAATCGAAGAACTGGAAATGACAGTTGTAAATATTCAAGATAGACTACAAAATCTTGAATCAGGTATGACTAGGATCGAGGACACACTAAAGGCGTATTGATCAACCGAGATTTCTCTCAATCTCATGCAACTGGGAATGAGAATACTGACCAGTGGCAGCAGGAGGATACGGAAAAAGGCAAAAATATGTTTGAGTTAAAGACAGTTAAGCTGGAGTTTCCTCGATATGGTGGGGACATTAATAAGCTTTTTCTTCCTCTCTAGATCTCCCCAAAAAACGTAAGCAGTTTTTTTTTGGGGACGTGTCAGGGCAGAATCTCCTTCTCGACTTTTCCGACGCGTTGGTTCGACCCTTTCGTGCGGTAATGGCCCCGAACTATAATCTTCGTGTATTTGTCGTATTTTTACGCGTTTTATTTACCGGTTTTGGATTATTTGAATTGTATTGAGATTTGAGTTTGAGTTATGGATTGTTATTTTCGAATTGTGGTTTGGTTGTGAAGTGTGATTGGGTGTTTGTTGTAGGCCATGGATGGGCATTTGTGGTATTGAATGGTAAATGGAAAGCCCGTGTTTTAAACGGAACCATATCAGTTTTTCGTTATATTTGTGCTGGAGTTTTATTAGGTGCGTTTTACATCTCAGGTTTTGAGATGTCGCATTTGGGTGATCTTTGGGCGGTCACCGGTTAGTGGGATCTGTGTGCCTTGTAGAGCATGCCGGTAGGGATTCGGTACTCATCTTAATTGTGAGGTTGAGGTAGGGATTCGATACTCATCTTAATCGTGGCTTTAAATTATTTATTTATATCTCATTATTTTATGTCTATGAAAATAATGTGAAATGTATCTTAATATTAGCCATGTTTTATGGTAATGTGAAATGGCACGTTGGGTGGCATGACGCGACCATAATGAGTTTTATTATTTTGCTTTGATAAATATTTGTATGGAAGTGTAAATATAAATTGGATTAGACTTGGATCGGCAAAAATATTAAAATTAGATATACTAAAATTAGTATATGTTGAGCCCCATTATAGCGCACATCTCGATTATTATTTAGCCCGTTGCGGCATTTATTTTTATGGAGCCCCTTTTTGGCCCACCTTATTGACCCCGATTGACCCGTTATGGCAACTATTACGCAACCTCGAGTGGCGCTATTTGGACGGTGATGACGCGTCCCTAGGTGAGAGTCCCGAACCTACGAAGGGTTTGTTTATTATTGCCCCATTGTGGCATTTGATCATGACGAGCCCTTCGTGGCATATGATCTTATTTGTTATGTGGCCTCGTTGTGACATCTTGATTATTCGAGGCTCCTATTTTAGATGGCCGGTTATGTGACCCCATGTGGCATATTGTTTGTTTACAGCTCCAGTGTTGAGAGTCTGGTTACGCGGCCCTATGTGGCATTTCACTCACATGTTTTTATTTAAATGATTAATGTTGTCGATGATGTATAATTTATTTATATTGATAAAATGTATAAATTATAGTTATTTCTTAACTCGCATCTTCGATACGGTTTTGTTGGACATATATATCTATGTACTTTACTAACCATGCAGGGTTTTGGTAAAACCAATTAAGGTGAGTACATTAATCCCTACTTAGCACGTGGTTTCACTCACCCCTCAATTTAACATTTCAGATTAGACCTTGGAGCTTCAGAACTTCAGGGTAAGTTCTGGGTTTTGGAGCCTCGGAGAGCGAGGAGCGGGTTTGATTATTCGAGAGTGTTCGGATCGTGTTGAGTAGATTTCTTCGTTTCAGTGGCGCTAGTGCTTTCGTGGAGGTAATTGACTTGTATTTGAGATTATCAGACTGTGTAGTTGGTTAGGTGATGCATTGCATAGGTCAGATCATTAATTGAATTTTAATTATCTTTTTCACGACATATGTTCACATTTAAACTGTGAGAATATTTTGGATATTTTCCGTGTGAAGCCTTAGATTGCATGTGTAAAGTTAATTAGGCTAATTAGTGTAATTTGGAAGTCTGCATTACAGGATGTAGTTGCTTTGTGATCAAAGTGAAGTCAGTGTATAGAGTGACAGTCAAAGTGCTTTAGACCTAGTCAAAGATCCTAAGCATATTAGAGAACTAAGCACATTGACATTAAGCTACACTTTATCAAAGATGAAGTGAATAAAAAAGCTATGTGAAAATGCAGAAAATAGACAATGAAGATAATCAAGCTGATGTTCTTAAAAGCCTTTATCTGTATCAAGATTTCTGGATTTGGTAAAGAAGATAGTAGTGGTAGACTTGAAGGGGCTAAAGGTTGGTAATGTCTGTGGAACTAGGGAAGCTGATTCTTGAAAGGGTTTTGTGAATCAAGGTGGAGAAAATTAGATGTGATTTAAAAATGTGGCTCTAAGGGCTTCTGTAAGAATTAGTAAGATTTGATGGGTTAATTCGTATTGTTCCCAAAGTTTTAAAAGAAGATGGAAATTTTGTATTGAGAGTTATAAAGAATAACAAATTTCAGTTGACTGAAGTTTGACCTTTTGTTTTAGTTTTTGGTTTGTTATGAATGAGTCCCTTAAGCCAATTAGCTTTCAATTAGCTTTGAGTCATATACAAGTAATGAGGCAGTGAGCGTCGTTAAGGTGTAATTCATTTTTTCTGGCCCTTGTATATACTCTTTGTGAAATAAGAAGAGCATGTCCCTTCCTTTTGGTTTTCTTTCATCATTCTATTTGCTCTTCCTATCAATTTTTGTGTTTGTTTTCTGTCAAGATCAGGTAACAAGTTGTTCAAGATTCATCAAGAATCTATCAGTCACATAATAATAAAAAAAAAACTTAATACCAAGCTTAAGCTATATATAAAATACCTGCTAACTAGATATTATCCATTTTGGGACACATCTATTCTTACATTTGAGGTGTTTCAATATTTTTTAATTAGCATGAAAATGGGCGAAATCTCTTTGATTTTTGGTGAAACTAAGCAAAATCTTGTCATATTTTAAAACTAAGCGAAACCTCCCTCATGTTTAAAAATCTCAATTTTTTTCTTTAAAATCATAACCTATGGTTTGGGTTTCGTCTAGAGTCAAAAAATCGATAGGGATTTGAGACAATTTTTCATTTTAAATCATTATCAAAACTAGACAAGACGAGACCTATTCGAGACTGATGTTCCAATTGCTATCCATACCTTATGTTTTATAATTATAACCAAAATATTTATGGTAAATCCTATGTAAGGGGGTTTCGCTTAGTTTTATAACATCAGAGAAATTTCGCTTAATTTTATCAAATATCATAAGAGTGTTAAGAAAATATTATCTCTTTATTATGCAAACAATGTTAAGGAAATAAAATCTCTTTATTATGAAATCAATTTCTAAAATATAATTCATAAAATCCTTAGGTTTTGTGATATTATTATATTTTCATTATTAATATTAGTTCTTTCCTATTTTAGTTTGATATTTTACCTTATATAATGGTCCATACCATTGTAAATACAATATAATTTTCTTTCGAGGTTTTGTTATTTTTCTTTTTATAAACACACAACATCTTTTCCAAACGATATGGGATATTATGCTATCACTATTCTACATGTGGTCTGAAATATCACCGTAAGATATCAGTGGTTATTGGTTACTATCATTTCAACTGTGATATCATTTCAGTGACGCTATTGAGAAGTGGAATCTTATATTTAGAGTAGGGACTTTCATATATGCACCACCATGTTCATGGACAGCGAATAACATAGTACATTGGGGACCATATCTATAACTAATGCTTACTGGGGGTGATCATGGTGAAATTAATTTACATGTGGTAGTGGCCTCAGAGTTATCAATAGCTTCATTGTTAATGGCGATTGATAAAGTCGATAAGGGGACCAAGCTGAGGCTTTTTGTTTTGCCTTAAATTTGGTATAAATGGTATTAAAATTTAAATTTTGAACAATGAAAATATGGGTCGATGGGTCACCGTCAATTGAGAGACATAGTACAATAATTCAATGTATGTCAAGTCTTATTTAGCCGATTGGTGTAAGCTTTGAGAGGAGGAAGAGGCTGCTACGTCCATGATACCTAGATTAGATTTGTAAGATTCTGTAACAATAATATTGTTTATCTTTTGTGTAGATGCACATATGGACATTTTGATCATGGTAAGTGTGTTAGAAGCATTTTTCGAGTGTGTAAAAAATGACATGTCACTACAAGAAATAGGATGTTTAGTATTCAAAGTTTTAGTGTTGTTGAGAAAATCGTCACCAAATCTATAATTTAGCGTCGCCGAAAGCTTGCGACACTACAATTAATAATATTTTGGGTCGCAAGGACCAATGACGCTAAAAGTACAACATTTAGCATCGCCAACTAAATTTTGACGAAAAAAATATTGACATTTAACGTTGGTAACTGATTTTCGACCCTAAGTATGAAGAATCATCAAAATTTAGCGTCAAATTTATGTAGCGACGCTAATTGTTAATATTTTTTTGCGCCACTAACAATATTCGACGCTAAATCTTACTACATTTAGCGTCAATACCTATCATCGATGCTAAAAAACATAGTAATGTAGCGTCGATACCTAAAAACTGTTGGAGTTGGTGCTTTGAGCGCCAATCCGAATAATGTATTGAACTATATTTTATTATTAGATAATAATATAACTGCATTTTCATTTCAATATTTTATTAATGGTAACTATTATTATGTTATTTTCTCTCAAAACATGTTGGATGAAATATATATATATATTGTTAGATATATATTTTTCTGTTGATTATAACATCGGCCTTAAAATAGTCATATAGTGATACTGGACACTATATGTGATCTGTCGTTGGGATGGTATCGCTATTATAAAATATTCTTGAAGATTTGATCTCAATATCAAGCTTTCTAGGTAAGTTTGATGATCTCTTTCATGCTACATATTCTCTAATATTTAAGATCATGTTTGAAGCTTATGGTGATGTATTATGTGTTTGATGCATAATAACATAGCTTGAGATTGTGATATGGTTAAATGACTTATGTATGGATGCTTTAGAAGCATAGAGATACAAGATTCATATGATCAGGTCAAGGAGTGTTCATGTTGGACATGAAAAATATTATTAGGGTTTGGAACTCTAATTGAAGTCGATAAGGGGACCAAGCTGAAGCTTTTTGTTTTGCCTTAAATTTGGTATAAATGGTATTAAAATTTAAATTTTGAACAATGAAAATATGGGTCGATGGGTCACCGTCAATTGAGAGACATAGTACAATAATTCAATGTATGTCAAGTCTTATTTAGCCGATTGGTGTAAGCTTTGAGAGGAGGAAGAGGCTGCTACGTCCATGATACCTAGATTAGATTTGTAAGATTCTGTAACAATAATATTGTTGATCTTTTGTGTAGATGCACATATGGACATTTTGATCATGGTAAGTGTGTTAGAAGCATTTTTCGAGTGTGTAAAAAATGACATGTCACTACAAGAAATAGGATGTTTAGTATTCAAAGTTTTAGTGTTGTTGAGAAAATCGTCACCAAATCTATAATTTAGCGTCGCCGAAAGCTTGCGACACTACAATTAATAATATTTTAGGTCGTAAGGACCAATGACGCTAAAAGTACAATATTTAGCATCGCCAACTAATTTTGACGAAAAAATATTGACATTTAGCGTTGGTAACTGATTTTCGACCCTAAATATGAAGAATCATCAAAATTTAGCGTCGAATTTATGTAGCGACGCTAATTGTTAATATTTTTTTGTGTCACTAACAATATTCGACGCTAAATCTTACTACATTTAGCGTCAATACCTATCCTCGACGCTAAAAAAAACGTAGTAATGTAGCGTCGATACCTAAAAACTGTTGGAGTTGGTGCTTTGAGCGCCAATCCGAATAATGTATTGTACTATATTTTATTATTAGATAATAATATAACTGCATTTTCATTTCAATATTTTATTAATGGTAACTATTATTATGTTATTTTCTCTCAAAACATGTTGGATGAAATATATATATTGTTAGATATATATTTTTCTGTTGATTATAACATCGGCCTTAAAATAGTCATATAGTGATACTGGACACTAGACGTGATCCGTCGTTGGGATGGTATCGCTATTATAAAATATTCTTGAAGATTTGATCTCAATATCAAGCTTTCTAGGTAAGTTTGATGATCTCTTTCATGCTACATATTCTCTAATAATTTAAGATCATGTTTGAAGCTTATGGTGATGTATTATGTGTTTGATGCATAATAACATAGCTTGAGATTGTGATATGGTTAAATGACTTATGTATGGATGCTTTAGAAGCATAGAGATACAAGATTCATATGATCAGGTCAAGGAGTGTTCATGTTGGACATGAAAAATATTATTAGGGTTTGGAACTCTAATTGATGGTTTGGAACCAAGACTATCATTTTAGATTCACTTGACCATCTTTAAGTGTCCTAAAATTATTCTTGAGTTGCTTCTTTTTAGATTCATGTTTGGTTTGTGATTTGGATTCAAAATGATGCATATAAGTATTTTGAATGCATTTGTATATTGTATAATGTTTGAGGTTATAAAAATGTATGATTTATTCTTTAATTATTATGGATGTGTGCAATATTTGTTTGGTATTGGTTATGATGTCAAAATTGGATTTTAAGTGTTTGGGTAATATATGGAAATGGTAAGAAATAATTTAGGATTTGCCACTATGTGGCGATTAGCGCGCCAATATAATGGATGAATAGTGCAATTGCTTAATGGAATGAATTGGCATGCCAATGGCCAACGATTGGTGTGCCAATACAGAACACGCGTCGCGACCCGCGGGGTAATGATCATTAATGCGTGAACAATGTTCAGCGTGTGGACAAAGCGCGTGTTGCAAGAGTCAGTCCAACGGGCGTTTCGAACCCCGTTTCAATCCGATTCGATCTGGATTTTTTTCCTATGGACTCGAAAATAAATATAATATTTAATTTAAATAAAATATTTGATCTAGGGTCATATATTCATGAGTATTTTTTTTAAAATGTATCCATATCCAGACCCGCCGATCTGAACTACTTCCGCTGCGTGGGACACCAATCAGATCATAAGAGATCTGAATCTGCCCCAACAACATCGACTATAAAAACGTAGTAATTAATGTAGCACAAATACCTAAATTTGATGATAAAAATATTGTAATTTATTATGACACTAAATGTAGTAAGATTTAGCGTCGAATATTGTTAGCGATGCAAAAAATATTGACAATTAGCGTTGTTATTGATGTCATCGAAGCTAAAAGTCTTCAAAAATGCCACCTACTCACGACCCTATTTTCTATAAATATCCCTTATTCATTTTTCTTCAATACGCACGTAAAAAAAAATGATCATTTTCATAATTTTCAACCACAATTCAACACTAAGCTAATTAAGGTATGTATTTTCTCTAATGTATCACTATAATTTTAGTAATTTATTTACCCATTATGTATTTTAAATAAATCCCCTAAAATTAGGGTTTAGAATTTAATTAGGTAAATATTTTAGTTTATGAATTGGATTGGTGGTGCATATAATATCAATTACTCTAATAATTAATTTGTTTACCTATTATGTGGTTTTAGTAAATCCCATAAAATTAGGGTTTATAATTAATAAAGATTGGGTGAACGATGCCGCACAAGAGTATTATGTAAGTGTTTAATTACATTAATTATGTAAATTTCAGTATTTTCCACTATCTCGGGAGTTGAGAGTGCCTCGAGCATATATCATTAATTCTGGAAAGTGGCGAAGTGTATTATTAGCTTATTAACTTTTATTTTTGTGGATTTTGGTTTTTGTTTTTGTCTTGTTTCTTGTTTCTTTTATCTTTTTTTCATTTTTGTATTTTCATTTTTTTAATGTAGCTGATTGTTGAGATATTATGTTATCTTTTGGTAGTGGTGAATGGTGACGGCAGTGGTGGTGAGCCTGTGGCAATGACATTGGTGGTGATATTTTCTTTTAGGTTGTGGTATTTTTCAGTTTGTTATTATTGACGGCTGTTTTTCGTTCTAGGGGTAATTTAGGATAACCACTTCTCGAACAAACCTCCATCAACTGTGAATTTGTTTGGTTTGATGGGAACCAAATGCAAACTTGGCAAAAGATAGAATACACACAGATAAACAAAAGATTTAACGTGGTTTGACGGAATGGATCCAACCTACGTCCACGAACACAAGGGAAAATGAAAATTTTATTACTGGCTTGGGTCTGACCGACCTCTTTTCTTTCTCTAGCTCGGGACTCTTTTCTCTCTATTACAAGTTACAGGTGCTTGTGAATGAAATTTCTCAACCTTTTACAATGAACTCTCAACCCCTTTATATACTAAGTCTAATTACACTATTACGTCAATGTTGTGACGTCAGCCGCGTTGCCAAACCATTATTGCTTAGGCTCTCTTTTCCAATTGCCCTACGGATAATAACCCAGCCGCCTGACACAGCTACGACCTACCACCTGACGCAGCTACACTCAACCACTCAAATCTCATTAAACCATGCTTCTTTTGGTAACTGCTACTCGTTATGCCGCAGTGCCAGCCTATATTATAACCACTCGCACGATAGCATGTGTCAGTCAATAAACTTGTTGCCCTGCTTCGTCCCATCAGCCGCTGGCCTACTTATATCTTGTAATTCCTAGGGAAACCCAAACTTCTGATTAGGGCTCACATCATCCCGATTTGAACATAATATCATCGTCCCAACCTGCCTCATCGGGTCAGCAAACTGAAACTGTTGATGCTCTGCCTGTTGAATATGATGCCATTATATTAGGTCGATTCTGGTCCTTCCCTTTATGTCCTTCTGCGCCTCGGGCTAAGACATCAAGTGCAAACTAATTTTGGTGTTCTCATCGGGCCGGATGCCTATGCCTCTTGGGCCTGGGCCCCTGACTTGGGAAGTGAAAATCTCTTCCATACCATTCTTCATACTTATGCTTTTCTTGGGTCAGGACATCACTATCAACATTTGTCCCATAGTTCTCGATATCAACGAGTTGGTGAGTTGATGCCGGGAACTATAAAAACGATGGTGGTGTAAGAAGCCGAAGACCGATCTGATGTCCTCGGGCTGATGCTCTCATAGGCACGTCTTATCACTTCAACCTTATGTCTCGGGGTATCTTTCCGGCACTTGGAATGTTTTTAAAGAAAAGACTTACCTCTCATGTTGATGCTCAATCTTGATCAATCCCAGAATCCCAAGTTTGCCCCACCTCATAACGGGTTCCACAATCTGCGAGCCTTAGTGCTTCTTGTAGAAATCCATGCCGGATTCATGACCTTGATCTAGCTTTTCTGCTTCTGATTCATAACTTGGCCATCTCTTCCACCAGACCCTCTCTGACCGAAATGCTGACCTGAACTAGCTCTGGTCAGTCTATCCCTTGGTTTCTCTACTTGAAAAAGCTTATCTTATGACACCTCAGGCCGATGTATGCTCTCGACATGCTGTGATCCTGGAAGTGAATGATATACAGAGACCCTCCTTGTGCCATCGGCACGTGGTCATGGGAGGGAAAACGTAAACTCCATGCCAACGAAGACAATAAGGCCTCGGTGGGACGTAACCCGACCCCGAGCCAATCTGACAAAGAGATGCCTTGAGGGAAAGATTCCGACCCCAATCCATCTGAGTAACTTGGCCTCAAGAGAATGACCCCTCATTGCGCTAACACACATCAATAGGACCTCGGCGAGACGTTACCCAGCCTCGAGCCATCATGTAAATTTGCCATAAGGGAATACACCTTCCTTATTCCACCAACATGGCCTTGGCGGAACGAATGTAGCCTCGAGCCATAAAACTACACTATAGCCTCGGCGGAATGAATGCAACCCTGAGCCATCAAACTAAACTATGACCTCAACGGAACGAATGCAGCCCCGAGCCATCAAACAAACTATGACCTCGGTGGAAAAATGCAGTCTTTATCCATCAAACTAAACTATGAACTCGGCGGAACGAATGCAGCCCCGAGCCATCAAATAAACTATGACCTCGGCGGAACGAATGCAGCCCCGAGCCATCAAACTAAACTATGACCTCAGTGGAACAAATGCAACCCAGAGCTATCAAACGTTTTTCCAAGACTTAACTGCGAGGGAAGATTTTCAACCTCCAGAAATCACCATTGAGACTGGAAATGGTGTCCCACTTCAAGTCATCCACCAACAAATAAAACCAACATAAAAACAAGACAAACAAAACGAGGGTGATATATCACATAACCCGTACTGACCCAAAAGAAACAACATAGGAGCCTGAGATAGCATCTTGCCCTATGCTACCCAAAATAATAATCTTGAATCTTACTGTCCAATATCCCGGTGAACCGAGATACGGATCGAGAGGGTGGCCAACGCCATGAGACTCTCCCCATGCTAGGCAAGCCTCGAGTCTGCAAACGCCACGGAGACCCTCAGGCCTTCCCCGTGCTATGTTCCTACGGATCTGAAATGGGATGGCCAACACCACGTGCTAGGCATATCCCGAGGCTAAAAATGCCATGGAGGCCAGTGGGCCTTCCCCGTGCTATGTACCTCCCGAGGCTACAAACGCCACGGAGGGCCGTGGGCCCTCCTCGTGCTATGTACCTCCAAGACTTGGTGGCAAATGCCAAGGAGGCTCGTGGGCCTTCCCCGTACAATGCAAACCCAGAGGTACCGGAAGCCACTAGCCATCCATACGTGCTATGATTACCTTGAGGCACCAAACACCACGCCGAATCATTGGCCAAGCGTGCTATGGATACCCGAGGCACCATTTTCCATACAGGTCTTTGTACTACGATCATTCCTAAAAAATGCAAGTCATTGGGTGTTAACGTTCCAGCCCAGGGTTTTGATAATAACATCAGAGATTGGCGTGTCGTGGGGGTGCACGTTTTTCCCACATGTTTTGCGTCCCTTCATGTGTCCAAATCACGAGTATTTCCCAAGAATATTAAATACACCTTTCCCATCCAAATAATAAACAAGAAAAGTGAACAAGTTTTTATTTAAAAGGGGAAAGTCTTATTCATATTCAAGGGATCTACTGCCATTCTTACAACTCTTTGAGGGTCATTCTAAGAGAGGCTCTTACTGAAAATATCTTCCTTAACATCTTCGAATAATTCCTCACAAGTATTGCATACGAGTCTGATCGGGGGCTTCCGATTTGTAACTTCCAGTAATCACTTTCTTCGGGTATATATGACTTTACCTGTTCTTCGTGGAATGATGGAAGAAGCCGTCTTCATGACTTTGGACTGCCAACCTTGTAGCTGATTACTTCTCCTTCTATTCCCACTTGTGGATCCACCCTTAGATGTTTCACCCTATGTGCAATAACAAGTGTAGGCACTGCATTTTTGCATGTAAGTTCCGATGATGAGTCTC